>OOFC01018982.1:2781-25006 GCA_900323345.1 Pseudochromis fuscus
AAAGTTAAAAAAAAATATATATATATATATATGATTATTTCAAGATGTCCTGTTAAACCCTGAATTTACTTGTTTCTATATTTACCTTGCGAGCACTGGCCGTCAGTCCAGGAGACTTTGCAGACCGACTAGTGGTAAGAGGAGATTTCCTCTGCCCTTTAGTTGCCACCTGGGGTGACTTGAAGCTGCCACCTCTGCCAGCTCGTCCCACACCAGCACGAGAACTTCCTGAGGAAATATTTTCCTGATACTTGCGCACGCTTGTCTGAGCGGGCGACTTCTTAGAAGTTTTCCCTGGGGATTTCCGTGTGGAGCTGCGGAGTTTGTTCAGCCCTTTCTTTAGATAGTTGTTGTTTTTGACAGGGGTGTTGTCAATAGTAAACATCATGGACTGCCTCCGATCAGCCTGAGAAGAACACAAGTGATATGGTTAGTGAATTATTTCAAACCTCTTTTCACCGTTTTTGACCAACCAATAAATTTTACGTGTGTGTGCAAATATTTTATACTCACTGGACTGAGGGCGGGGTAAGGATGAGAGCTGGAAGATCCACTGGTCACGTTCTTGTTTTTGGGGGTCAGTGGACGAGGGAAGCAGCTGGCCTTCATCTTTTTCTTTAGATATAGATAAACACAAGCAAGAAAAATAAAGGGTTTAAGTCCAAAAGAAAAAAATGTCTAAAAAATGCCTGGTGATTTTTTCCATTGTGCCAGTGAAATAAGCCTGTTACACTTGAGAGAGACATTCCTTAAAAATAGGACAGCTGCTCTGTCCTTTTACACGCTTTTTTAAAAAAATATTTTGAGAAGGAATTCAAAATTTTCAACTATTACAATATACTTTACAGAAAAATTTGAAACTTACTTGACATTGACATTGATATACTGTGCATCAGTCAGGCTAAAGGATTATGAAAAGTAGTAACAAATATTTTTGTACATGCTGCCGAAAACCAACCTCAGGTGAAAATTGATGTACAGACAATGTAGATGAAGACTGCTTTGAGCCTCTTGGGCTCCTCAGCTGAGAGGAGCTGACAGTTTTTGATGGCAGCTGGCCTGGCATCAAGGACAGACGGTGAGAACGAGTACCGGCTGCAGCACCAGCCTGTCCCAACATGAGGGACTGGCGATGAGAGACGAGGGAGTCTTGCAGTTGGCCCGGCATCATGGACGCTCGACGGATTGTGTCAGATGGGTCACCAGTGCGGAGTTCTTCATCTGTGAAAATGATTGCACCACGACCAGTCTAGAGGAACAAACAGTAGGATTTTATAAAACCAGAGGGAAAATGACAGATACACATTATTCTTGGATATTTTGGATAGGATACCTCGGGAAAGACCCAGTGTCTTTAAACATTGTATTTTACATTACAACACTCAACACCATTTTTGAGTTCTAATTCAGTGCAAGTTTCATGTGTTTGTGAAACTGTATGTGCATGTGTATGTAATCTTCAGTCTGCGCCCAAGTGTCCCCCTCTCTTCACCTCACACTCCACAGGGTAGCTGCTCTTTAGATGAGGAAGGCAGGCCTTGTTCCTGGCCTGGAGCTCAGCAATCCTCAGCCAATCATCAGGTCCACCATCAGGTTCGTTCTCTGCTCCCACACAGAATGTACCAGTAGCTGAAGACAAAATGATGCAGGAAAAATAAATAGCTGCCTACATATGTTGGAAAAAAAAATCAGTTCTCTACTACAATTTGTCCACACTGATCAATAACCATTAATACATAACCCAATAGCATAGCTGCTGCTCACACCGATGACTAATCATGAATTTGATTAACCCCAAAGTAATAGTAGTAAGCTTAGTAAGCACACTGTCTAATATAATAGGCAAAGCGTAAGACTTATGTGAGCTGTTATAGGAGTTAACTGTGGGGCAGCAACACTGAAAGTCTCCTGGACTGTGTACAAGCCGGAGAGTAAAGTGTAAAAAAACAAAAAAGGAAAAAAAATCTAAATGAAAATCTAAAAAACTCAAATGTAATTATTTCAATAACCAAGTCAGTTCACAAAAGTGAGAAATTATCATTTTTACCTGGGTAAGTGGGTAATCCAAAAATCTACTTACTCTGTGAATGGATGGTGCTCCGTCTGTAGCCTGGAAGACCAATGAGCTGGTCGTTGGCAGCGTTGGTCATTTTGGCAGGCGTTTCAAACAGCTCCACAGACACGGGTCGTGCAGAGTGGGCACTGGAGAGGTTCGGTTGGGAGCGAGCTGAAGCCAGGCTGTAGAAAGTCTCATCAGCATCACTGCAGCCTGGGGTTTTCTAAAGATCAGCAAACAACAGTCACTTAGAGCGACAGTAAAAACTGCAGCAGCAGTGTAGAGATGTGTAGAGACGCAAACACTACCAACAACCAGAATTTTTATTTGATAGATATAATAGCTATTAGAGAGATTAAGGAGGAAGTTTGAAAAAAGCAACAAAAAGAGACAATGACTATATACAAACAAAAGCGAGTCAGAGCCAGGTGTCTTCATAAATGTGCAGTTACGAATGAATTAAACAAACTTCAACAGTGTGTGTTATTGTGAACATGCAAAACATGCAGTAAGTGTGCAATGTTTCCTCCACCTTGGTCAAGGTGATGTTTATAACCTGCGTGGTCCTGCGTCTTTTGACAGATGAAGTTGGATTTTTCTGGACTGAATCCTCTGTATTGTTCCTGGGTGATGAAGGGGAAAAAAAAAAAAAAAAGAATCTCAATAACAGAACGTATGGACAGAAAACCATAATGTGACACTAAACATCCAGAAACTGTGTAAGTTACAAGTGTAAGTGTAAGTTACAAATTACTGGTACCTAGGCTAATCAAATGGCAAGGGACTTACACAGAGTAATAACAAAAAATGAAAAACAGACAAAACAAGAGAAATAGTGGCTCTTCTGTGAATCACTGTGATTGTCACAACTATACAACATACCTGTTGACCTGTCTGTTGTTTATAGGTGTAAAGTACAAAGTTTCCAGGGACTCTGCCTTAAGAGCTCGGCGTTTGGCTGCCAAACGCTCTGAACTACGAACAAGCGGTGTGCTTGATTCTTCAGGTGCTGAAAGTTTCCTACAAAAAAAGGTCAATACAGAACATTATGCAACATTACAATCACTATTGCCTCGTAATCTTCAGAAACACAACATCATCCTGGAGAGATTGTAGGAAAAAATACTGCATTACCTCCCAACCATAATGGCCAAATGACCCATTTGATTTCCCATGTGGCTGCTTTTCACATCCTAAGCAGTAGTTGTGAGAGACCATAATGCTGCCCTTACCTTGTGGAACTTAGAGAGTCTTCCAGAGAGCTTTGGTCCAGGCTGTCTGAGCTCATGGCCCTCTTCACCTGTGCAGTAGTGATGACACTTGAATGCTTGTTGGGAATGTCGAAGTAACACGACTCTGCTGCACTGCCATGAATCTTATTCTGCCCGCGCAGGGTTTGATCAGCACAGGCCAACTATTGATAAAGATACAGTCATAGAGAAGAGAGTAAATGCAAAATACTGTTTTCTGTCTTTATTTCTCATGTTTCAAAATACCGTACTAACCTGTGCCTCCAAACTGGCCACCTTGCTTAACAGTTTCTTCTCATTGGTTTGTGCTTTGTCCAAATCAAGTTGGAGGAGTTTTTTCTCCATGATCATAGCCTTTACTTCTCGGTCTTTGACCTCTAAGGAGTGTTTGAGTTCATCCACCTGGTCTTGGCTTTTCTGGAGAAGCTGCTTCTTGCCATTGTAATGACTGACAGCCTTCTCCATCTGTGGGATTGTGATAACAAAACACGTATCTTAGTATTAATCTTTCGGTCCAGAGTAGACATCTGACAACAAACCAAACCAAAATGCACATTAACTACACTGCAGAAACAAATTTAGCAAATGTGATTGACCATGAATGATGAACCGACAGGAAGAGATCTAAGCCAGCTCTACTAAAACTTACAAGTTACAAGTAGTGAAATTTTGTAATGTGTGCAAGAACTATTTTGGGTCACACTAACCTGAGTCTTGTAGTGTTCAGCTGCTTCTGTTTTAGCTGCAAGTTGTTCCTGCATGTCTCTCTGGAGCACTTCTAGTTCGTCAGCTTTTTCTCTCTCTTTCAGCAGTTTCTCCTTCTCTGATTTCATCATTTCCAGCTCCTGCTGCAGCACAGATTCCAGTTTACGGGAGGCCATGTTTTCTCTCTCGATGGCTTGCTTGGCTTGAGTAAGTCTCTCTTTCTCAAAGACTATGGCTTCAACCTGTTTCTCCAGAGCTTCATTTTGCTTTTCAGCCTGGAGTACCCGGACCATGAGGACTTCTTTTTCCTGAACAAGAGACTCCTTTTCCCTGAGTGTAGTAATCTGCAGCTCCTGGACAGTCTCTTTTAGTGAGAGGTTTGCAGCTTGTGTCTCTTTGTGTTGGTTGAGCTGCGCATTTAATGATGCAAGCTGCTGCTGGAGGAGGTTGATCTGCTGAGTAGACTCCTGCTGAGTTTCAACAAACTTCTGTTCTTTAGCCAAAAGTTTAAGGGAAATGGTTTCCACCTCCACTTTCAGATTCTGGATCTCATGTTGAAGAACATCTGCCTCTTTCAAGGCTTTTTCCTTCATCTCAGCCAGAATTTTATCATTAGCCTGAGCTTCCTCTTTTGCCTTCAGTACCAAGTTAGCTTGGGCAGCGACCTCCTCTCTGAGTGTGTTGAGACTTTGATCTTTATCAGATACGAGTGTCCTGACATCAGACAACTCAGTCTGGAGGATTTTATGGTTTTCTTCAGCTTTTAGCACAAGGATTTCTTTCTCATTTTGAGATTCTTTAAGCTTTTGAATCTCTTCTTCACGTGAAAAAATCTGTTTCTGCAAAATCTCCACTTGTGCCACTTTCTCCTGTAAGCTTTGAAGTTCCTCCCTCTGTTGGGTATTTTCTTGGTGTTGCTGAGACAAAAGATCTTCCTTGGATTGTTTATCTTCCTCAGCCTTTTTCAGTGAAGAGGCAAGAGTCTCGACCTGTTTCTTTAAATTTTGGATCTCTTCCTGCAGCAAGCCTGACTGCTCTGAGCTGTCGGTCTTCAGCAGCACAATCTGTTCCTCCTTAGCTTGGATCTCCTCCTTCATGCTCTTTACCTCCTCTTTAGATGCACACAGTTGTTGCTGCAGAAGCTCTTTCTGGTGAGCACTGTCCTGTTCCTGGTTACCAAGCAGAACCTGTTGAGACTGAACCTTCTCCTCAGCTTTTGAGAGAGAATCACGCATGTGATCGAGCTGTTGTTGAAGACTTTTGATCTCCTGCTGCAGCACGTCAGAATGCATGGAGCTCTCATTGTTCAGTGTGATCAGTTGGGCCTCTTTAGACTGGATCTGTTCCCTCAGACTTAAAATCTCCTCTTCAGAGCTTCTCTTGACATGTTGAAGTGAATCCTTTTCCTTAGAAATTTCCATTTCCCTCTGAGCCAGCAGCCTCTCTTTAGCTTGAAGCTGATCTGTTGCAGTCTTCAGTGATTCACTCAAACCATGTACTTGGTCTCTGAGAGTTTGGATCTCAACCTGCAGGACTTCAGATTCCTTGCAGCTCTCAGACTTCAATTTATCTAGCAGGTCTTCTTTAGTCTGGATCTCCTGCCTGAGCTTACTGACCTCCTCCTCAAGAAGTGCACTGTGATTTCTGAGTGTCTCAATCTGCAGAGTGCTTTCCTGTTCCTGCTTGGCCATCAGATCATCTTTGGCTTCAACCTGGTCCTTTGCAATCTCAAGAGAATTCCTCATGCTCTCAATTTGTTGGTTCAGACTGTCGAGCTCCTTCTGTAACAATTCAGAGTGTGTAGAAGTTTCAGTCTTCAGCTCAACCAACTGTTCCTCCTTAGCATCAATCTTTGCATTTAGCCTCTTCACCTCATTTTGAGAGGCAACCATCTGAACCTGGAGAGCCTCCATGTGCTGGGTGCTCTGTAGTTGTTGTTCTACAAACACATTTTCCTTGGATTGCAAATTCTCCTCAGCAGTCTTCAGGGAGGAATTAAGACACTCGACCTGTTTCTTTAAATCTCGGATCTCTTGACATAGAAGTTCTGCATGCTCTGAGCTTTGATTTGTCAACTCTTTCATCTGTTCCTCTTTAGCCTGGATATTCTCCTTCATGATCTTTAACCCCTCTTCAGATGCACACAGTTGTTGCTGCAGGAGCTCTGTCTGATGAGCAGTTTCCTGCTGCTGCTTTGTAAGCATTGCCTGCTGAGTCTGAACTTGTTCTTCAGCCTTTCTGAGAGAATCAGTCAGACTTTTTAGTTGGCCTTTCAAACATCTAATCTCTTGCTCCAGAGATTCGGCCTCCTGAGAGTTGGCATTCTTCAGCGTAACAAGCTGCTCATTTTTTTCCTGCATCTCTGCATTTAGCCTCTGTACCTCTGCTTCACAGCACACCATCTGTTGTTGAAGCACCTCCCTCTGTTGGACATTTTCTCGTTGGGTTTCAGCCAGTAGGTCCTGCTTACGCTGAATGTCCTGCTCGGCCTGTTTAAGAGATGAGTTGAGATCTTCCATTTGTACTGTTAAGAACTCAATTTTGTTTTGAAGAATTTCTTGTTCATTAGACTTCTCCAGAACTAGTTTGGCAAGTGATTCTTCTTTGGATTGAATTTCATCTTTGTTTCTTTTGGTTTCATCTGTGAGCATGTCAACTTCTACCTTGAGAATGTTAATTTCTTGCTCTTTATCATTTAATAAAGACGTAGCAGCAGATAACTTTGTCTCAAGATCCTTCACCTTTTCTGCAGTCTGATGCAGAAGGTTCTCTTTTTCTTTCTTATCTTCCTTTAGTTTTTCAATTTCTTGTTCACAAGCAGTGATGTGCTGTTGTAACCTGGTCATTTGATCAGTTTTCTGCTGCTCAGCTTGCTCAAGTTGAAACTTAAGATCATCAATCTCCTGCTGAAGAGTTGCTCTTTGTTCTTCAATCTCCTTTTGCAGCCTGCCCAAAGTTTCTTCCTTAGCTTGAATAATTTCATCTGTTTGGGACTTGTGTTGCTTCAGAAGCTCATTATTGTGAATAATTTCTTGTTCACACTCAGCCAGCTGTTGACTTTTGAACTGAATTTCCACCTCAGCCTTTTTCAAGGAGGTAAATGTGCTCTCCAGCTTATTCTTCAAGCCACTAATTTCTCTGTCCAACTCTTCTCTCTGGCAATTAAGGAAAAAAATATATATAATTACTTCCTAATGCAAACACATTGTTAAAGATTGATAGAATGATATAAAGTGTGAATTTTTGTGCATCAAACTAAAACTTGTGACTGAAGTCCGCTAGTACAATTGTTGGGTTTTGCATAGAGTTATTCATCTTACCTCCATGACAGGCCCCATATTCTCTCCTACTTCTTCCTTAGTGGCTCTACTTATTTCATCCTCCAAACAAGAAATCTTTCCTTGGAGAATCTGAATTTGTTCAGACAGGAGCTCCTGAGAACGAGGACAAAGAGCAAACATCAAACCACGTTAAACTCCTTGTGGAGAACTCAAAATGTAACCAGAATAACAGAAGTATCAATGATTGATTTCATTCAACACAAAACTTTAGAAAAACACCAAGACAAGGAATATGTCAGTATGCCCTTTTCTTCTTAATTACTCAATAGAAATTCTGTATCTGCTTCAAGTTTTAATCTTTCGGTCCCCAGAGGTGACAAAACTCGCTATCAAACAATAACAGAATTTGTGATACAGTATGAGATTGTCCAAAATCATAAAAAGGTGCAGCAGAATTTCTGTTATAAATCTATAATATACCTTTTGAGCAGTTGCCTCCTTGAGCTCAGACTGCAGGTGGCTTGTTTTGATTGTCCACTCCTCCTGAGCAGATGCTTGTGTCTCTGTCAGTCTGCCAACTTCTGCCTCAAAGATGGCCAGCTGTGAACATACTGTTCTCATCTGAGAAAATATTTAAAGAACACATTTACAATCCGTATTCAGTGAAAGATTTGATCTCAATGTTTACACTTGTTGCTTACCACCCACTGCATTTAAGTAGTGCACGTAATGAGTTTTGACTGCTATAAAAGTTTTGTGTAAGGGAAAGCATCTGCCAACAGTTTTCAAGAACAAAAAAAGAATAGTTAATAAAACAGACTAAATTTAACAGTAAAAAGTTTCCACGTTATTACCTGAGAAGAGAGGACACCATTTTCATCTGTAAGCTCATCCACTTTGCGCTCCATAAGCGAGGAGGTACTCTTGAGATCTTTATTTTCCTTTAACATCTCATTAAGACGCATATGCAACCTAAGACAAAAGAAACACATCGTGATGTATTTTCTTTGAATCCATCTTTTTGGTTCCTCTTGCATAGAAACTGTGAGACTTGTTACAGATTATCATATGGCTGTGTGAAAAATGCACACAGCATGTTATACTACATGACTTTATTTGCCATGTGTACATGGCCAAAATCTTTCTAAAACTTGTAAAAACAACATGTTGAAACACGTAAGCCATTACCTCAGTCTGCTCAGTTTCAATGTTAAACAACTGCAGCACATTTATACTTAAAGTTAGTTAAAGCGAAGACAAATGTGTTTAGCTCTGGGTTTTGATACTTACGTGTTGTTTTTGTCCTCAAGTTCATTGATTTGTTCTCTTGTAACATTTTCCTGATCACCTTGGTCTTCTTTCAGTTTATCTAGGCGGTACTGCAGCTGGTTAATGTGAGACTCTGGGAAAAAAGCAACACTAATTAGGAAGTAAATTTTAATTTGAAAATAAGAAAACAAGACAAATCAAAAAGAATGGAAAAACAGATTATATCATTATATACAAAATATTTGCTCCACAACAGCACTTTGACAGAACATTCTAACCCTGATAAATATTATGTGTAAAACAAACAGCAAGACCACAAAAAGTTTAACCTGTTCTTTTCTGAACTTAAGTAATTTTTTTTAATACAAGCAAAGATTTAAATGGGGTACCTCTCTGTGAAATGAGTGACAGCTTGGTGGCCAACTCCCTCTCCAAACTGTCTCTGTAGTCTCTCTCCTTGATCATCTGCCGCTGCAGTTTTCGTACTTGAAATTTGGGGGTGTTCATAATGTCCTCCAAAGGTGACTTACTGTGGGAATAAATGCATATTAGATCCCAAACATAAAGTCCCATGAATTTACATGAGAGGATATGCAGTGATGTGTACAGGGTGTACATCTTTTTATTACAATGAACACAAAGCTGTTTTCACTTGTTGCCCTGGGCTGAAGGTGTTTTAATGGAGGCATAAAGTCATTTAAACAAAAATAAATCTAATAAAAGTGGTGCTTAGACACAGTTAACATTACTAATAAAATTGACATTATGATATTATGAGCACATGTTTGATTAAGTTTAGATTCATGCTACCTGACTGAAGAAGAAGCCACAGTATGCATGTCCATAAATGTGATTTTCTGTGTGCGTTGGAAGACAGGAGACCCATCATCCATGAGCGATGAGATTGTTGAGACATCAGACGTAGAGATGGTTGGTGATCGTCCCAATATTTCACGAGAGACTGGCAAATCTGAGACATAATTAAATCGAAACCACAGAGTCAGTGCTATACAGCTGTACTGACTGTCTTTGACACAAATACATGTTAATATGGCATGTCACAAAGAAATGTAAATTTAACAGATTTGTGACTTACGTCTCCGTGCCAAGTAGGCATCAAGTCCATTGCTCAAATAAACACAGCCTTCACTCTCCATCACAAAGGAACCAGTTAGGTGTGCCAGCTCTTGCTAACAGAGAAAGAATATATACAATGTCAAAGAATTAAATGGTAGCAAAGCACACAGTGAATGAAGGGAGACACATTACACTTTTTTTTACCTCCACATCACATTCCAGTGCGTTTAGAGTGCAGCGGTCATTCATCATGTCATGATACACAAGCAACAAAAGCACCTGGTGAGACCACAGAAAACAATCAGAAAGGCCTGCATTTGAGTTTGTCTTGTTGAATTGTTTTCTTTTGTTTTGTACCTTTGCAATTTCTACAGTTGAGTTGATGCCATCTTTTATATCGCCCCAAGATAGAGATGTGTCTTTGGTTGCACTAAATCTGCACTCATCTGTCAAAAATAAAAAGCAGAGAGACACAAGTTACTCGATTCAAAGTTGCTCAAAGCCTGCCTCTAAGACTTAAAGTGTGATTAAACCTTAAAAAAAAAAAAAAAAAAAAAAAAAAAAAAAAGTGGTACTATGGGTGTGTTATTAGTAAACTGACATCAGTGTCTGGTATTTGCACAGGTAGAACAGGGAACACTTCAGACCACACCCCCAACAGTAATACAGGGTGTGGTCAAAGTGCAAAACATCAAAATGCATTTGAAAGAAAAGCAATGCCATTAGTCTCAGAATTAAGTACTTCTGAGCAAATACACCAGCATTTAAAAAAATACACTGTTTCCTTTCCTAACCACAGGCACACAATAAAAATCTGTCAATCAATCACTTCAATTTACATGCAGTTAGTCCAGTGATAAGTCTGGGGAAAAGTTGAAATTCAATACTCTAGCATGAATCACTAAACTCCTACTTTGAAACAGCACCACCCCTGGATATTTTTAAAAATACAGTGAAACTCACTTTCCACAAAGTCTGCAATGAGCCGAAACCGATCGTCAATGGAAGTACCCAAACAAGCATGGGGTTCCTTTTTCCTGATACAACACAAAGAAGAAACAAGAATGAAATTGTACCTTTACATCAAGGAATTTGCACAAACAGGAGAAGCACTTTTAAAATGTAGTTAACCACTTCTTTGTTTACACAGCAAGTATTTCAACACACTGCTTCTACTTACAGCATGTGCACAAGTTTCTGTAAGATTATCCCATCTTCTAAATCGTCGACAGTTAATTCTTCTTCGGACAGTTTTATGCTGTTGACCTGGAAAATAATAGTTTGCAATAAAAGAGTGAATAAATCTGCACATCTAACTGCCTTTAACGGAATATATACCCTACAACGACAATACTAATAATAACAATAAACGACATTAACACCAACTTACCCAGCCGAGAAGAGCTTTAACCCCCAAGTTAATAAGCATCTTGGCTGGATTCAACCTGGAAGCGAACAAACATCAAGTCTGGTTAAATAAGCGTGTACAGCTGTTCGCTGTCAAGCTAACGACTGAGCAGAGATCAACAAAGCAGTGCAACATATTTTCATCCACAACTATCCGATTAAGGCTATTTACTCTTCCTTTTAATAATCCAACACCACGAGAACTTATTTTTATTACAGTTAGACATTAAACCACATTCGTTAATTAACAGTTAACTTACGATTATGCTCGGTTAAGCTAAATTAATCACCTAAACACTCGAACTGCGAGTTTGAAGTAATGTTGATTCTGAACGGTTAACCATAATAAATTCTAACTCACCTTAAAAGCGAACGACTGTTGCTACTTTTTCTGTAGAGAATTTAAAAGTTCTCTGGGGACAGAAGTAAAACTTCTCCGCCTCACCACACTGGATATACTGCTACCAAATAAACAGTCCCATGTGAATCCCGATAAATTCAAAAATGGTAGACTAAGATTGAACTAGCCAATCAGATTGCACGTTCCGACGCGTCTGAAAGTAGACGAAGTTGATTGGTTCAAAGACCGGACGTTGACCGGATGTTGGGAAGGCCGGATGAGACACTAAAATAAAGTTCAAATAAACTCTCTTCGTGGTTTATCATTTATCCATTGTTGGATATTTTTCATGCCAAAAAAACTAGCATGCCAATTTACAAATTTTTATATTTTCATGCATTCCCGTGGGAGAGTGAAACTCAATCATAATCTAGCTAAATAAGGTATACCGCTACAAACTACAAATCCCATAATGCACTTGTTCGTTTCCTTAGAAACGTTTTGTTGTCTCTTTCAGACAGCACTGTTTTCAACGATTTAAACCAAGTGACCCGATAAGTTGTCTTACGTTGTAGGGAAGTGTATATGTGATAGTTTTATTAACATTATAGGGCAGCTGTAAAGTGCGTTACTGTGTGACTATGTGTGCAGCTCCAGTGGATCTATCTTTTAAAAACATCAGCAGTTTGACAGGTACGACTCTCTGTCTCTGTCTTAGGGTTTTTCCAGTTAGTCCTCATGGTACCGTACTTTACACTGTTTTCTGTACAATACAACATCATTATATGTATTGGCTGTAAATTGCAATGCACTGCAATATAGCTAAACAATTTCAAGATTAGTATAATTTAGAAAGAAATGCCAGTGAATCTGTGTGTATAATGCTAAACTTGTATGCATGTACTGAACGTGTAAGTATTTGAGCTTTTAAATTAATTCACATAATAACAGTTCAAGATAATTCCTCATATTCTTCTGTGATGAATTTATTTTAAGTTGCAATGACACTTCAGGCAATCTATCATTGTTCATAAACTGATCAACAGATTCCTAATATTCCTAATAATATTTCTATACTTTTTGGTTCCAGACACATGGACAGAGGAACCCTGCAGTGCTCTAAGGCCTTTAAAGAGAAATTCAGAGATGAAATACCAAAGCCGCTCTCTCCGCCTCAATAACAACAACATCACTGGCCTTAATGACCTCCAAATGACTCTTTGCCACTTTCTGGCTGAACCACGTCTTCTTGCCTGGCTGGATCTTTCCTTTAACAAAATTACACATATAGATCCAGTGAGTTTCCTTTTCTTGGCTTGTTTGTGTGTTTCCTTGCACAGTTTCTTGCACATATGTTTTATTGTTGGTTAGTATTATGGTATTTGTCTGAAATAAAGATATATCAGTACATGGGCATCAGGTTATCGTACATCTGTAATTTGTGTTCCAGGTTTTGAGCGAGCTGCATGAACTGCGGGTGTTGTACCTTCATGGAAACAACATTTATGTTTTGTCAGAGGTGGACAGGTTGGGAGCGCTGCCACACCTACACACCATCACTTTTCATGGAAATGTAATCGAAACCAACAAAGCTTACAGGTGGGAACTTTCTACAATGTAACAAATTTACACCAAACACGCTCACACACGTTCTGCAGAGCTGTAATGTGTGTTCTTGAAAACCGAATATTACTGAGCAGTAATCCACAGCTGCTGGTTGTTTGCAATGTGCAGAATACAACAAAGAGAGTCAGCACCTCATACTGTCTTATACTTAAAAGGTGTAAAGTGAAGGATTACTGTAATGCTACAAGAGTGCAAATACAATGTGAGTGTGTTTGTGTGTATGAGACACGAGGGCTTGGCAAACGTGTAGGTGCATAACAGGTGTAACAGGTGCTTGAATGCAGTTCAAGTTCATATTACATATCCAAGTCTGCATAGCAACCAAGGTTACAAAAAAGACACACACACAGTCCAGTAACTGCCTGCTACCTTATTCTAATAAAATATTTTCTCATGTATCACTACAGATTTTCCATGAATTAATTACACCAGCAACATGTACATGAGATCTGATTTTAATTGAGTTTGAGAACTTTTCAACATTGAGTATTTCTTTCTGTATAGATGAATATAAAATGTACAAGGTCTGTCTTTTTGTGTCCAGGAGTCGAGTCATTTCTGTTTTGCCTCGCTTAAAGATGATGGACTTTAGTGCTGTCACACGACAAGAGCAAGTCTTGGCAAAGATTTGGCATCAAAGCAACAACCGCAGCACAAGGAGCAAGGAGACTGTCAAGTAACTGCTGGCTCTTTGCCTTAATGGTTTGTTGAAGTCATAGTTTAACCTAATGGTCCTGTTCTCCACCATCACTGCTGGAAATCTGATTCTTAAATATGTACATGTCTATGCAGTATTTGGAGTGAAATCTGCAGTATTGTTAAAGTTTTGTGTGCGTGCGTGTTTTTCAACACAAATGTTTTCATGTGAGATGTCATCAGCACTTTAGCCAACAAAAAAAATTAATGGCCTCAGTGCTGTCTTACTAATCTTTATCCTAAACCTATCACTACTTTTTCGATAGTTGTGTCAGTGTGGCATCAGTGAATATATAGCAGTTCTTTTTAAAAATTAAACCACTCACAGACACATGAACACACTGTTTTGACTCAGGTCTCACGAGTCACTTTTGACTCATGTCTTCTTTCTGATTGTGACATGCCAACAACATTAACTTCCTTAAAGGTAGTCTGCTTAGAGACTGCTTTTAAATCCATACAGTCCTGTTTTAGTACACACACTGAGGTCATATCAGAGGGATGCTGCCACCTGGTGTTTGGTTAACCACATGCAGTCTGCGTACAGGACTTCGTCTCGTACTTTTGGTGGTAGCATGACAGGCTTTTAATTGTTGTGGCTAAGAAGGGGCTTCTGCTTCCCTTCTATACACTTAAGTAAAAATAAATAAGATAAGAACAGCATTTTGGTGCCTTGAAATAAACAATATTTAATACAAATAACACATTTAATTTTAGCTATCATTTACCACTGCATATTGATTACATCACTTTATATCCTAGCAACACATGTTCAAAATTTCCATGATGTATTTGTGAATATTGTATATATGTTTATGTATATTTGTTGGGTATCAGATGAAAGGTCTGACTGGATGTCGGTATTGTTTCAATATGCTGTTTAATGTCTCTTTCAATGAAAACACTTGCTTCCATGTTATCTGTCTTATCTTTTTACACAGCCACCAGTCTGACTGTGATATGTAGTCCAATTTGGAGAGCTGCTCTTCCTGGTTAGGTAACATTTTGTTAGTTTGTATGTGGATTAGGGTGATTTAATCATTGTTGTTTTGAAAAACACACAACAGTAAAATTAATAACCTGTTCTTGGCTAGTATAATATGAGATTTCCCAATCCAAATCATTCTTATCCAGATCAAACTTTGACCTCCAGAGGTCAAGAGAGCAATGTTTTTTTCTAGATAGCCATCAGTGCCTCATTAGTATGTGACTTCCACTAATTACAAATGTGAGTAGCACTGCTTCTTGACTTTCTGCACTAAACATGTCTTTTCCTCATGCATCTGCCATACAAGCAACCACATGTTGCTCATTATACCAAGGTTGTTTATTTTCGCCATACAGGAGCTATAACTGGCATCATTTTATTTTTAAAAATAGACCTATGGTTTCTGTGGTTATGAAGTGCTATAGTAATAGGAAGGCAAATGGCATTACTTTATCATATATCTCTGATATTAGTGTGTTATAGACTGTACTATATACAATGGACAAAGCTAATGTGACACCACACATTGATTTGTGGACTTGCATTTTAAACCCAGGACTTCGGCATTTTAATGCCGCCATATCGGTTTCTTGGAGCCAGAAGGGACCATATTTGGCAGTGGCTTAGTGGTAGAGCGGTGATCTACCAACCGAAGGGTTGGTGGTTTGATTTCCGCTCCCCTCAGTCATTGTCGGTGTTACCCTACTTGCCTTGTATGAATGTTGAATGAACATGAACATTGGTGGTGTTTGGAAGGGTTATAGTCGCGAATTGGCAGCCACACCTCCGTCAGTCTGCCCCAGGGCAGCTGTGGCTTACTGAGCTTACCATCACCAGTATGGCAGGGTGTGAATAAATAATGGTCTCTGTAAAGCACTGTAAAGCAATTGCTGTATAAATCCAATTATTATTATATTTGGATATAAAGGGAGGAGTGAGAAGGCAGGTCTGACTGACCTGGTGGGCCACCAGATTACTAATAACAAGAGAAGGCTTTTAAATAAATGTATTGACTGAGTATTTCATGCTTGAGCCCCTGTTGCTTCGTCTATTTCTATATACAATCTATGGTCTGAGTTATAGAAATATTTCAATATTGTTATGGGTTATCTGCCTATAAGAACATTGCACAGAACTTATTATTGTAAATTTGAATGTTATTGTCTTTGTAGCATTACGGAATCAACAATTTCATAGTTTTGAGTAAGTGAATGTCAGTGTTTATTTAGTAAAACACAAGTGCTTTGTTCAAAGTTTTTAATGAATTAATTAAAACAAACAAACAAAAAAAACCTCTTGAAACTTTTTGGTACTAGCCTAAGATATTACAAACATATTTCAGGTAGTATTACACATTTGAGTAACAAACGAAACAGAAAAAAATGCCAAGAACCCATTGCAAAAAGCTCAAATCAATTGTATGGATTAAATAATCACAGCGTTGCAGATCATCCCTTTAGAGAGTCAAGAGCGGCGCACCATGCTCCCTGCCCACGCATACAGTCACACGTTCTCCGGAGAGCAAAAACACATTTAAAAACACAAATAAATAATCACAAAAAGGTCTCGGATCATTTTATCTGCTGTGGTACATAGATTGTTGACACTCCCTCACACTGCTACAATGGTTAGTTTCTGATTAATATGAACAACTCAATCATGGAACAATGCAGCAAAAAAAAAAAAGCTTTGTTTAAAAGCAAACTGAAACAGGCCTTACAAGTGTTCTTGTGTTTCATAAAAACTTGTATCACCACAAGATCTTAGCCAATCCAGACATATGAGCTCTTTACAAAAAGAGGTACTTCATACAATCCATCATCTGTTTTATATTCAATCAGAAAATTCTGTACAAAGGCATGAAGACACAACATCTGTCCCTGCGCCCTCCACACACCCACCCCCTTCATCTCTGAATGCCTCCACTGCTATTAAATATGTGAAGTTCTGTAACTTGATTCAAAGAATCTGCCAGCTCATTTGTTAGTGCGAAAAAAACTGCAGAGGACACATCTCCAATTTCGGTCTGTAAACTCAAGAACTGTGCCCCAAGAAAACTTTCCCCACTCCCAGTGACAGTAGAAGGCCACCCACCACCCCTCTGCTTGTCTTTGCATCCTCACCCACCAGATAACACCACTGGACACCAAGTTACCAATTCAACGTGTCTCACAGTCAGTTTTAAATAATTTTTACATTGAAATGTCAATGAAATGTCCTTCAGGTAGTATGATGGTTTATGGTTCTTGGTGCAGAGTGATTACAACCATCTACAACAGAATGACATCTTAGTCTTGAAGGGAAAAAAACAAACATAGTTACCACTTTTGACTCAAATTTTTACATATTTTTCACTGTTCATGGAAAAAGACTGAGAATGTGCAAATGTTAAGTTATATTGGAAGTGTTTTTAATCTGGTAAATGGTTAAATTACTCAACCACTGAACTTACACCTATCGTGGCATGAGAATTTTCATTATATCATGCCACAGAGATTTGTCATTTCTCATGGTCCAGTAGCATGTCAAATATATAACCTAATAACCATTAACCAATGCCTTAAATCCTGGAGCTCTGTCTTGGGGGATTATACTGGACATTCTTTAATGCCTTTGGATATCAGGAAGGTGGGAGGCTGGCATTGCTTGTTTGAGCATACAGACTGGGGACTCTACCAAAATAAAGATATTGAGGCATCCCTGAAAACCTTCATGTAAAACTTAGAGATCATCAAGAAGCCTGATTGATGATGTTTTTTCCCCATTGTTTGTTCTGAAATAATCCTGTGATCCATGCATTACAAACAGAGGAGGCCTTGTTGCTGTAAGTATGAGATCCCACATCTACAGTAGACCATCTTTCATTGCCCAACTAACAATTTGTCACTGGCTTGTAATTAATTATTCTAAAGGACAGTTAATGGGTCAAATCCTATATTGTCTCAGTCTTTGTAGCAATTAGAGGCATAGCTAAGAAGCACAAGGACCAAAAGGTTTTAATAAAGGGTGGGCTGGAAGTTGAGGATGCAGGAGTGACACACAGAGAGTGGGATGGGAGGAAGAATATGCAGGCCAGAGTTGCAGAATCAGGGAATGGCAAACTGGACCACCAGTTCTTCTTTAGCATCCACTTTGATTTGAGAGATTGCACTGTAAGCATATGCTGCTATCTTGGACACCTGCAAAGAAAGGAGAAGATAAGAGTTTGTAGAGCCTGCAAAAAATAAGGTCAGTTGGCTCTGTATGACGAAAATAATAATTTTCTCTTAGGTGGAAAAAAATAGTAACAACAGAGGAGCACTGGACATCTTCAGGATCTCTTTTAGGCTACTGAAATACCACACAGCATACTGATTCTGAAAGTGTGTCTCGCTGATGTTAAAATCGGACATGCAGCATGAAACACATGTCAACATATCACCCATGTGTCCTAATGTAAGATTACCTGCTGAACATCTGAGTATGGCACCAGATCACTCGCAAGCACTTGGTGGGGTTGACTGGTGAGGGAGGGGAGAGCATGGGGTTTCTTTTGGGGCACACTGGTGCTCAACACAGCCAGCTTTGTACTGGAACAAAAGAATAAAATATTATTAGGACTGTCTCAAAATCAGCTGTCTGTGCAGAACACATTGCTTTGTCTCTTAAACCAGACTGCTGTGTTTTGAGAACCTACAGTTTATGCTGCACCTGAATTTTAGTCTAAACACAGCTGCTCTGTTTGGTAGAAACCGTTCCACTCCCACTAGATATATCTGAGGTTTGTGTTCGAGTTAAAGCAGAAATGCCACAGCTGTCGCAATTTTCTGATGAAATCACTTCTCCTTCACAATCTCTGCGAGCCATTGGGTTGATGTCGAATTTTTTCTTTTAACAGTTTCAGTCTTCCCACCCACAGATGTGTCCCTACTAATCAAAACATACCTCTGCATATACAGCAGGTGTACTTTTTAGTAGTATTTAAGTAATCTAGATCTCTTTAGTTGAACTCCCTTCCTTTTTCCAAAAGGTATAGTATTCATAAATACAACATACAAAAGCATTATACAGTGTACATCTAGAAAACATTCAGGCTCAAGATCTTTAAAAATATATATATAATGTTATCAATATATGGCTGTAATACCCAAGGTATCTTTACAGTTGACAGTTACTGGCTATGATTCAGTTGGTCAGCAATCCAGATGAGGGAAATATAAACCTTTCTATCCCCTTTTAAAGCCAGCTCTTGTCCAAACAGTGACGCACATCCTTTTCATACAACAAAATAAAAAACTAACATCCTTCCATACTCGCAACTAACTGCTCACCGACATACCTGTATTGCCGAGCTTTGTCCATGTATTCATGCTGCTCCATCATGACGGAGTCAGCAGCTGAGACATCAATGATGTTCCTGAAAGAAACAAAATGAGGACAGGTTTATTACAAAGAAGCTGCAGATTTATTTACTTAGGAAATACATGCTGCATGTGATTAGTGTCATTGCAGGACGAAGTGTCTTACTGTGCTGTCTTCGTCAAGATGGATGTAAGGAGGGCCTGTTCATCTGTCCGTGCTGAGGGAACACTGGTGATCCAGTCAGTCCCATTAGGGGGTTTGCTGACAGGGTTTGGGTGGGGGATCAGTGGCTTAACCTCCTCAGAATCCTAGTACAGGTCGATCAGAATAAAACTAAATTACCAACAGGTTTTGGGCTGGTTATTTTGAAATATTATATTAAAGCAAGTGACAAATAGAGATTCTCATCTACTTTTTTTTCAGTTCAGCAAGATATTACTAATAATAAAACACACTGAAAAGATGAGATAACACAAGGAAACAACAAAGGCAGTTTTTCCCTCAGATGCAAAAAAGAAAACATTATATTGCAATACAGTGCAATATAAGTCACATATGCACCATCCTCCGGAAGGAGATGAAGCTTTTCAGACTAATCTGTACACATACACACATGTATGGGTGAACAGAGACAATTGTTTATTCCACTTCACTCCTGTGTTACAATAAGATCACACACACTGCATATGACAAGAAATGAGTCGTTTCCTTGAACTAAAAATAGGAAAAATGGCTGAGACGTCTAAAGTACCCGAGAGTCATATGACGTAAAACACATCAGAAGGATCTGCGAAGTATCAATCACTGTTGTTGCTGGTAGACATGTTTATTGTCCAAATTAACCAATGCAGAGCTTAACAAATTACTTAAAACATAAAAAACCGAAACACCTTCAATGCTAATGTCTTGCTAATTGGTGGATTTGCTATAAATACGTCGTCACACAAACAGCTTTCCACAAAAAAACACATCATGTCTCATCTGTGCTAACTTCACAGGCTAACTTGGACCAGGCCTCCTCCCGAAGCCTTAAAGTAGCTATGGCTGCTCCTGGGTGTCACAACACTTCACAACTGCAAACGACTGCTTGCTGGGTACAGCTGTCACACATTACTAAAATGCAGTGTATACATAAAACCCCCAATAAAAAATAAAATATAATCACGTACTTTGCTTCTAAACAAAACATCTTGTATTTATTGGTGTTAGCAAGCTAGCAGATATCTACCGGACTGGTGGGCTCGTTGTCGCTGCTGTAACAGCAACCCATGGCAGCGTCGACCCCAGCTCCCTGCGCTCCGTCACAAACCAGTCAAGCTCTTCTTCTCCAGCAAACATAAAACTGTATCTCTGCCTGGTTTGATTTCTTATCTAATGTCAGGAAGCTACTGTCAACAGCAGCTTCTCGGACCAGCTATCACATGACAGCACCTCTGGTGCGACAACACAAGGACCGCTTCCGGTATTTGAGAAGCCACCGTGACCCTCCTCACGTGACGGGGGAGCTTTTCAAACGTGAGTTAAATGAATAAATCACTGCATTTGTATAGTGAACATAGAAACATTTCAAAACTGCCAAAAGAATGTATTCATTATATGGTATTTATTGAAAAAATGTTGTGATGCTTGAGGTTCAGTTGCACAATTAAATAAATAATCACTAACTAACTTGCTTGGTAAGGATGCAAAATTCCATGTCATTAGGAGGTTGTACTGGTCATAAATGACACTAATCTTGTTACTCTGAATGAAAAAAACGGACAAGTGCAGAAAAGTTTTCCAGATTTTGCAATGCCCTATATAAAGATCTGGTGTAAAGACTATTATAATTTTTGTTTGTGTTGTGCTCATGCAATAAATATTCCTAAATCTAGTTGTGTCTCACTAGAGTATCTCAAATAAAAGGACACATTGGATCTTATCCCTACTCTTCTTATGGTTAAACAGTACTTGGGAACTGAGTTATGTTACACAAAAACTCCCAAAGGACAGCAGATAGACTTTGATTTGGACCAACAACAAATTTCTGTCCCTGCACTTAACAGGATATTTTTGGCCTGGCTTGTAGAGTGTCACATTGATGCAGACACCTGTAAATAGCCCACCTTGATGTCAGTCAGTATACTGTTGTTAGCAGTTGTTTGACTTCCACAATATTTTATGAAATTAGTTACTTCTTTTGAAAAGTAGCTGAGTAGAGGGGTGCCTCTGATGTGTAGAATTAAGACACTGTACTTGAGTGAAGTGACACATCCTACATGAGCAGTGCTTTCCTCTCTTTTGTTCTTTAAAAATAGGCTGCAAATTTAGTTAAATTGCAACTATTTAATCCAGTTTGAGCTGTTTCTAATTTTTCTAATAGCTGAACAAATCCAGCAGCAACAGGAAAAGAGAACAGGATGAGGCATGTTGGTGCACATGTGTCAGTTTGTGGAAAAGATGAAAGGCTCTGCGACACCCTCCGGCTCAGTATGATGACAGAGTACCACACACACCACTTTTCGATGACACAATCCTTTTGGATTTATTTGTAGTAGCTAATTTCACAACACTGGCAGTTAATGTTTTTCAAGCTCTTCATACACCTAAACAGCTATCTCTGCTCATGCTTTTGTTGTTGTTTTTGTTTGGTTTTACAAAAAAATGATGAAGTTATTATCAAGCAACTTTTTATACACAACTGTACATTGTATTTTATAGAAGATTTTCCCCTTTAGAAAATATAATGCTGAATGGTGTTATGGGATATTTGAATTTGTGGTATTTATACAATAAAAGCCTGCCTGATTTCAACAGTTTAGTTTTATTTATTGGATATGTTGGTAAATGTACACAGTTAAATCGGGACAAAAAATAAAAATAAATAAATAATATATTCACACAGGACAATATGCTATACTTACTGCATCAAATTTTTTTGGTCTCCTCAAACTTTTTAACACATGCATGATAAAGTACAGAACCAAGCATCCTCCCCCTCTGACACCGTGAATGAGGCAGACAGCAGTCTGATGACTGGGAGGCGCCTGCCCTCTCATTTACCCCCTGTTTCCTCCACACCTCTTTGTTTACACCTCCAGGCCCCGGTCAAGTCCAGGCAGAAGAGGAGCAGCAGCAGCTTTGTAGACTTCACTCTGAACAAAAACCATGTCTGTTTTTCTGCTCAGCTTCATCGTGCTGTTTGCAGGG
>OOFC01018983.1:0-11266 GCA_900323345.1 Pseudochromis fuscus
GTGGGGGCAGTATCGCTCCCACTGTTTACAGTATTGAAAGAAAGGGACAGGAAGAAGAAGAAGCGGAAGCACGACAGCGACAGGCAGCCGAACCAACCAATAAAGAGGGAAGATGCAAAACAGCACGGCTTTTTGATTTTTACGTTTTTTTTAAGAAGGCTAAATAGCACGTTGGCCCTCTCCATGGGAAATGTGAGTACACAAAAACCAAGACGGACAGTCGACCGAAACAAAGTAGTCTTCACCGAAGCACTTCCTGTTTAAAATACCACATTAACGGGAAGCATATGTTAGTCGGGGATTCTGCTAGCACTTAAGCTAACCTGTTGCCCAGCTTGCGACAAATCACACTCGTGCAAATTTTTATTGTTTGACAGCGCTATTTATTACTGCACCTTAACAAGCATTAGTTATCCAATTATTCGATTAGTCGATGGAAAAATCTATAGATTATTCGATTACTAAAATAATCGTTAGCCGCAGCCCTATAGGTGAGAGTCTATAGGAGTTGGAATAGATGTAAATAAATGTATGTCTTCGAAAGACCTTGAAAAAAGGTTGTGTAGGTGTGTGTGTGTGTGTGTGTGTGTGTGTGTGTGTGTGAGAGAGAGTTCTGCTTTTCCCTTTAGGAAAGTTGCTCATTTTAGGATTCAAAAGCATTTCTAATCTTTTTAGTATCTTGTACTGAGTGGTGATGACACTAGAAAACCCCTTTCATATTAGTGAGGTAATTTCCTCTGTGCGACCAGCTATAAACAACATCCTGCTGTACATGTCAGTTTGGTTTTGTTGAAGCTGCACTTGACTCGACACAGAGTAATCAGCTCTAACTTCACTCTGCTCCTGTACGGCTGTCAGTCGGAGCAGCAGCCGACCAGTGCAGTGTGTTCACGAGGGCAGGGCTGAATGTTTACTTGTAAGTCATGCATTGTTAAATACCTTGTCATTGTTTTGAAAATTCACAATACGCTTGTGTCAACTTCCTTCAATGGGCCTTCAACACATGGGCTCTCACGGTACAGCTTGTTCATTTATTTACATTCCCCTCTGGTTTTCATCTGAATTTCAGACTGACAGGAGATTATACTGTAGTCACAATCATGCACACAGAGGTAGAAACAACTGATTTACAACATAAAATGGAAAAATCTAACTTTGCTGTTACAGTTCTTGGCACACACACTACATTTTGTAAACATTATCCATGTGTATGTTTACATTTTGTTAGCCAGTGCGACACACTTTACATTCCTTTCAGACATCTGTGAATACTACTGAGTCATTTGTTTAAATGCAGACAGAGCAGTTCACAGAAAGTGTATACAATCTGCTTTAAATCCTGGAAGGAGGACAAATTGCATAAATACGCGGGCGATTGTCCCACTGCCAACTTTTTTGACATCCACACGGGATCTTTCTTTTTTTTTTGTGTGTGTGTATTTGTTTTTTTAATTAATTTTACCAAGAAAGAAAACATGCAGGATGCTCTTCAACCTCCCTCATTAGGCTGCAAAATTAAATTGCTGGCACAGTCCAGTCCACTCATCACTTAGACTGAACAGGCTCAAAGGTCCTGACCCTGTTGTGTCTTGATTCATAATTAATTTCCATCCCTCTGTGTTTCTGTCTTCAAACTAAACTTTGGATGTCAGTGTGAAAACCTCAAACAGGATGTAGGTGTGAGTTTTTGTTGCTGTGCTTCAAAACTAATGACTGTTATAAAAAAAAAAGCTTATTATCAAAGCTTAATCTGAGAGAAAACAGAGGAAACTGGATTAAAGAAGAGTCCAGAAAACAGCAATGTAACTACAGAGAGCACGAGTGAGAAAAGGTAAGAAACAGACACCTACACATGTAGATCATAAACCTCAGAGCTTCACTTTTTAACAAATTCCAATCATTCAGACGCTAATATACAGATAATAAATTGTTAAATAAATAAATAAATAATTCTTGCAATGGGAAATAACAGATGCAAATGTGGCATTTTTGATTTTTTGGGGGCTGAAAACCTTCCAATTTAAAGTGAAAACAATGTAACGCATGACTTTTTTTTAGCTACAGTAACCATGAATGCCTTTTATACAACTAACAACTTTTATACAAAAAACATCACTCCAAACTTGACCTGCACCAGATCACAAAACAAAACAAAAACACATGTAACACACTTTGGTTTTAACCAATAGATACAAATAAATACATGACCAAAAAGGACTTTAATCATAGTTGTGTCTAGTAAGCATACACCCGAATGTAAGTGCACATAAACATATATACAGTACATAACTAAATATCAAATCCCATTATTGGAATTTCAATGATTCATAGATCCCAAAAAAACTCTCCCAAAAACCCCATAAACTCTAATAATGTTGCAGTTACTTCCTGTTGATGAAACAGAAACATAATGATGGTGATAGAGTTTTCTTCATTTAATGATTGTTAAAATTGTTTTGACAAGAAGGTGAATGTCCACTTCAACTGGAACTCACTAAATTTCTTTGACCTTCTTTACCCCTCTCACCAAACAACGAACTCTAACACTATTGAACTGAACTTTATATAGATGGATGGAGCCATACTGGTCAGTCAGATTTACTGTATATCAGCCTTTGGGCAGCAAACAGGCAACTTTTGTAAATACATCAGCACCATGGACAGAGACAGTCCAACCAGGTTCTGCAAAAGACCCTTTTTAATCACACAAGTGCAACAGCACATGGACTGTGTTGAGTCAGAGACACACACATGGCTAACTTTAGTTCAATGTATGAGCAGCAGAACAAACAAAGCACTGGGTGAAAGGTGTATGATATATATCCGAGTGTGTGGTGATTAATTACCAGTCACATCACTCATCCTATAGCTCTGAAACAGACGCAGCAAACAGTAAATCACAGCAGAACAAATGGAAAGATGATTCTTTTGGAGTGTGCAGTGTGAAAACACAAAAATATATGGAGTCAAAGGCAGATGGTGTGGGTTTCTACAGTTAATTAGCACAGTGGTGATAAATTTAAAAAGACTGTTGGTGAAGCAGTTTTATCCCCTATGATGACATCATCCTAATGCTTTTTCTGTCACAGCTCCCTTCTCTCTCACGTTGTAAATAGTCACAATGCTGTAATTTGTGTGTCATTTACACCACGCAGCACAGGATCTATAAAATTTCACCTTTGCTAACAAGAAAGTCACAAAGGTGGGTGTGACATACGAAACATTAATGAGCCTTGGTAATCCTGTGCAGACTTGTAGGTTCCAGTGTGTGCAGATTTTACATTCCTACAAACAATTTAAAGTCTAAGACACATAACAGAAGATGTGTGTGACAAAATATCCTGTGTAAATAAATTAGATCCAAAACAATGAGTGTGTGTGTGTGTGATTTTCTAGAAACCATTAAACTGGCCAGGGGAAAAAAAAACAACCAAAAAACATTAATGCCAGGGCTGACTGCACAATCTGTTTCACCTCTCGCTCCTGCACTCATCTTCACTCCTATTGTCTAAATGTGACTGGTTGACTTTGAAGTCGTTTCCCCTGGAGGGAGTAAAAATGTGGTAATAGTGGAGACAAGATGGTGGGTGGAACTCAGAACTTCACTTTAATTTTCTTCCCAAATGGATTTAATTAAAAATATGTTACTGTGAAGAGAGGGAGTTTTCTCTTCCACAACAACAGATGGTGAAGCTGATGAAGGAAAATGTGTTATATTTGAAGTCTGCTAAGTCTTGATTCTCATAACACTGTTTTAGTTGTGTGAACTTTGTGACAAAGTGTCACAAAATGTATGGACAAAAAAAAAAAAAATCTTGTAATGTGTTGTTCTTAGCTGTGTAGTGATGTAGTGTTGAACAGGAATTCACATACAGAGGTGGATATTAACGGTTGTTTTATTGTATTTAAAAGGCAGCGCATGGATACATGATAATGAATGCAGTTTTGTTGATATTAGACATAGATTGTATGTCAAATCTGGAGGTAGTCACCGTGACGTTGGTTTGAGGAGTCACAACTGGAAGGCAGGAGTTTGGCATTTCAACACCATCATGTTGTTTTTTTGGAGCCAGAAGTGGCCATTTTTGGATATGAAGGTCAGAGTGAGGGGGTGGGGCTGACCCTCGATCCAGAGGCGAATGCTCAAAGAGACTCAAGTTGAACCTCCAAACAATATGTAAATCATTGCTGACCAGACCTGCCAATCAAACTAACCATGGCTCTAAATATTCTCCTTTTTCAAGCCTAATATCTGCTTAGTTACAATCTCTCAGCTGGACCACCAGATCACTTAAGAAGAACAGTTGACTTTTGACATTGACATCAAAATGACTTGTGGAAAAATGTATTAACTGAGTATTTTATGATTAAAAATGACAATTTATGAATTAAAGTCCAGATGGAGCAAGCATCAGGATCAGCTGTCTGTGGTATTGCACTTTTTTGCACTTGCATTGGCTTCATTTTTGAGAACTCGTGACTGTGTCCATCTTTTATACACAGCTTATATCACAGCAAAATGCTACAAATATCACAGTCCTGAAAGCCCAAATTTAGGAATTGTGTGCCTCCTGTGTTTTTTTAAGTCAGTGGGAGTCGTGGAGATCACACAGGTAAATTAAAAAAAAGTTGCGAAGACAAATGAGATTTTGGATTAGCACATTTCATAGTGGTAGTAGTGAAGACGTTTGGCAGGCGTATGGGTGCCGCACTTGCTCCATGCATTCGATTTACTGCACACTTGTGGGAATTCGTAGAGTTTGTTGATCATGATCTAAATCCTCTGTATGGGCTGATGTGTTGTCTACAGGATCCATTTGTGGTCTACAAGATACAATTGCATGGTCTGTGACTATGTTGACATCTTTGTGAACATATACAGCCCGTACAAGCAAATACGGCTGATTATAGATTTGTAGTCAGGCAAAAACGGACAAAAATACAAACTACTGTGGACATACTGTGGACAGACAAGCAGATGCTGGTAAAAAAATAAATTAAAAAATACATTTTTGAGGGACAAATATGTCAGCCCTGAATTCTCAAAGGAACAAGGTCAATGCATGATCTGCACATATGCACAGGATATTAAAAATACATAAAGGAGAAATACTACGAATGCCCACTTATCAGTTCAGCCAGAACAGGACATACCTCCAAGTCCATCAGTAAAATGTTTGTTTGAAGGACACAGAAAGTCTCCCATCCAAAGCACTGTACCATCTTTTTAACCAGCTCTATGTTTCCCTCCTCAGAGGTAGAATAATATGTTGGCAATGTTTTAAATAGCTGATGGTAATTAAAAACACAATAAAACATAAGGAACAAGTGATAAATAGTAAAAGAGATTAATATGAATGTTTATGTTTTTCCTTTGAGGGGATGTGGAGCTAAAAGATCCAGAAGAAAAGTGAATAGGAAAGAAAATCAACTGTGGATTTTACAAACAAGAGGGAACTTCGGTGCCTTTTGACTTTTTCAAATAAAAAAATTGGGATTGGGATTTTTTTTGGGGGGGTGGAGGATTAACTGATGATTAAAAAAACATCTAGAGACAAAACTGCAAGCAGTAGGAGCAGGAGTAGTGACAGATCATACTGCAACAGATCAAGCTGAACACAAAGCAAATTTCTCCCACGGCGCGATTTACATAATAAATGAATGCAAACAAGGGAATATATGCAATTAAAAGTTGAAAAGGTTTGAACCTAAACCAAGAATTTGTGTGATGTGGTATCATGCAAAGTCATCAGCGTTGAGATTTCCTGACATCACCAAGGAGCAGAAATGGAGGACAAGCCTATCGTCGCCCTCCGTGGCCGTTTGGAGCTTTATGACATGACTTTGACTCTGTACCACGATGAAACCAAAAATGGAGAGGGCTTCGAGAAAGGTCAGCCAAGCAGTCTTCATCATTTCTGGGACTTTCAAAGCAGGTAAAAGGCAGCAACATCTGCAATCTCCTTCATTGTTGACAGTAGAAGTGGCGGTTTCCCGAAGGAGTACTCCTATGGCTGTTGAGGGCAAATATTCATATTCCTCCTAAATTACCGTAATTTCCGCACTATAACGTGCACCTCAAAGCCTTTAATTTTCTCAAAAACCGACAGTGAGCCTTATAATCCGACGCACCTTATATATGGATCAATATTGGTTAATTATGGCTACAGTAGTCAGGGGGCGTCGCCGAAGTAACAGGGGTAAAAACGGGAAAGGGGAATTCCAGTCCCACACTACTTGTGTGCTTGTAAAGACCCCAAAATGGCATGAATGCACTAACTACGTGATAAAAAGTTGCACTACCTGTTGTACCTTGCTGTTAGTAAAAGATAATACTACGTCACTGAAAAAATAAAACAGCTGTTCATGTAGCTTTGAATTGTGACAAATGGAGTTGGAAATACATTGTTTTCAATGAAGGAGGTGCAAATACCAGTAAGAGCTACCGGTATGTACGGTACCGTATTGTGAAGGCACTAGCTTGTTTTGGGAGTGAACGGAGTTGTCAGAATACGGAAGCGTACTGCATTCACATGGAAAAAAAATAAAAAATTGGCTACAGGAATGATTCAATAATTTACATCAAAGTAATTTCTTGTCAATTTTCACAACATTTCTGGCCTGTGCTCTTCCCCCTAACCTCAGAAAGGTTTGGACAGAAATACAGATTGTACTCTAAAGTTATACATCACTATCCATCACAGCTGAGAGACAGACTGTTGTAGCAGGGCTGTCTGTCAGGAGCTCAAGGCAGAGCATAAGTTGGCAGGTATAGAGTAATCTAAGTGTGAGCTGGCAGCGAGCAGAGACTGAGGGAGAAAACTGCATTTAAGTAATGCCAGAGCAGAGTGACCAACTAATGGCTGCAAATCAAATGCTCCAATTTAAAAATGTCACTGCTTCGTCAGTCTGTTCCTGTGTTTTATTTGCAGGAAAATTACAAAATAAAACTTCACACATATGAGAGAATAAAGCAGCAAATAAAATGTATGGCATCAAAATAACTGGCCAATAAAAAGTCAATAAAATGCTGTATCAGAGGAGAATCAGATAAAACAAAATGGATAATAAAACAATATGAAAAGAATTGAACTAATACCACTTGTCTGATTTCCTCAGGTAGGGAAATTCAACAGAAAATGGCTGTTAAGTTTATTTTTTATTAAATGTATCTATAAATGTTGAAACAATGCTGTCATCTCATGATTAATCTCATGTGTAAAAGCGGAAAATGTTTTAATTTATAATGTGCAGCTAAACTATTTTGAGTCTTTAAAATGACTTCATAGCTGTTTAAAGATAATTTCTATAATAAACAATAATACTATGGTGAATGGACTAATATGACAGCTTTTTACCTTAAGTCTACAAAACATTTTACAAGTATTTTGTCTCACAATTTACTCATTGGAAGCAACGTCCAGTTCAGTATCTTACTCAGTTACACAACACAACATTTACACAACAGAAGATGACAACAACCACCTGAACCACAAACTAATACAAATGAATGTACAGAAACATCAGACATTAACACTGTAGCTGGATTTATATCTCCATGTAGCTGTCTATATGTAAGTATAAATAAGGATGGGCTGTGCTGTATGACACAGACCTCCCATGACCTCCCTATTTCCATGTTTTTAATCTATTTTTCTGTATATTTTTTTCTTCAGTTTTCATTTTTAATTTGCACTTTGTTGTATTTTGTTCTGTTCTGCTGCTGTGACAAACTAATTTTCCTGCTGTGGGATGAATCAAATTTTATCTTATTATGACTTCATTTTAATTTAATTAAAATGTTTTGCTTCAGCAATAATATGCTGTATTACTAAATTCTAATATTTTTATTGTAATATAATGAATATATGTATTTTTAAGATGTACTTTTTACTGCGTGGTGGGGTTCTGGGTTTGAATCTCAGCTCAGGTCTTTCTGTGTGGAGTTTGCATGTCCTCCTTTTGTGTGTTTTTTCTCCAGTCACTCCAGTTTCCTACCACAGTCCAAAGACATGCTTGTTAGGTGAACTGATGAGTATAAATTGACCATGTGTGACTGTGAGTGGTTGTTTGTCTTGCAGTCACCAGCCCTGCGATAGGCTGGCGACCTGTCCAGGGTGTGACCCACCTCTCGCTGGGTGACAGCTGGGACAGACCCCTGTGACCCAATGTTTGGATAAAGCTGACTGACTGACTTTGTAGCACCAAACAAACACAGAAAACACAATATTTTTGGCAGGCTTCACAGTTTTTATTAACATTTTTGGCCAAATTTCCTCTCCTCATTTAGATTTTGAGTTGTATTTTATTCACAAAATAAAATAATGTATGCACTACTTCTGGTGATCTATTAAATTCAACACATTTGGATTGGTAAAATATTGTGAGAGTACTTGTCAAATGCAAAATGTTATTCCCTGTTGCTGGGTTTTGCATTTATTTTCTTACAATAAAAGCATAACAAAACTCTACTGAGCAGAGCCCTGCTGCAATATGATATAAAAATAGAGATGCACCTCATATAAAACAGCAAGAACTGTCACTGGATTCTTGTATCTCCCTGACATTTTTCTGATGCCGGTGGAGTCTGTTGAGAGAGAGCACATATTGCCTGGACACTGAGGTGACATTTGTGTGCAGATGTAGCCTTCATTTAAATTGAGGGCTGCGGGCTACATGCCCACATAAAAAGCAGTTCTTTTGAATTGGATCATTTGCTGTATTTGGAGTCTGAAGGCTCCCTTAATGGAGGTAAAAGTCAATCTAATTTCTATTATCAGGTGGTTTACAGTTAATTTTCTCCATTATGAGCCATCATCAGCTCACCATCTGCCGGGCTACAGCGATGATCAGCCCAGCAGACATGTTGAGATCTAATAGAAGCAGACAGGTGTGAAGACATGCAGGATTAAAAAGCAGCTTTGCTCCACCCAGGGTAGCTGGACTGAAATCACAGTGGCGGCTTCAACAACAATATGATGGAGGAACACACACAGGAATAGCAAAATACTAAAAATAACTCCGCAGTTCTTCTTAAACACACTGATGTATTCATGGATTTTAGTCCTTTTTAGTCAACTGTCATATTCTCAATGTATCTGGTGTCAAATCATCAGAGTGTGAAACTTTTTCTGTCTTTGAGAACTTCTCTGAGTCTGAAAAGTTTGGCAAAAAAAGATTTTATCTGAGAAGCATCCACACCATGGATGGAAATGTGCAAGTGAAAACACTATCTACAAAGGTCTTATTCTTACAGAAGTCTAGGAGAAAATAGTGGGTCAGCTCCATAGACTGTATATAGAAATGAACAAAGCAAGTGTGACATCACCCAATGGTTTGTAGACTTGTGTTTTGAAGCCAGGATTTAGGCATTTGAATACGGCCATGTTGGATGTTTGGAGCCAGAAATGACCATATTTGGATATGAAGAGATGAGTGAGGAGGTGGGTTTAACCTTTGAACCTGAGGTCACTGCCCATTGTGGTGAGACTTGATTACAGTGCAGGTTCCAGTGGAGACCAGATCTGCTAATCAAGCTAACCATGCCGCTAGTACTTCCTGTTTTTGTATGGATCATCACATCACCAGTAAGAAGAATTAACTGTAGCTATTAGCATCAGAATGACTTATGGAGAAAAAATGTTTTGACTGAGTTTTTCACGATTGTTAATTGAAGTCAGTTGGAGCCAGAGTGTTTTGGAGCCAGCCTCCAGTGGCCATTGGGAGTATTGCACTTTTTTGCACTTCCACATTGACCTCATTTTTAAGCCCCATTTGCTTTGTCCATGTTTGTGTACAGTCATGGTCAACTCTTTATCAGCCTGTATTCAGGGTCAGTTGACAGTTGTCTTAATCAGCCTGAATCACTAAACATTTCATTCCAGTCTCAATGGGCTTCCAACAAGGCGCCACAGACAAATATGTTTTCTCTAACTTTTGTTTGTATCCAGGATTTGTTCTTGTTTTGTTCCCCATTGATTTTTATGATTCACTCATGTTGTATTATTGTTGTTCTTCTCTTGTGTAAAAAAAAAATCTATGAGTGGTCAAGAGCACTCTTACCAAGATAAGACAAAAACATATATGTCTGAGTTTCACAGTCCACAAATTGCTTGTGAAACAACAGGAAACAGAAGAGGAACTTAAAAAAATATCGAGATATATATATGTATAAGAAATACATATATATTGTGTATAATTTACACAAAGAGTAGATGCTCCCAGTTGCTGTGTGTTCTGCTGAAAAAGCATTTACACAATCATGAATATTTTCCATTGCTGTTTTTTGTTTAATTTTATTTTTATTTTAACGTCGTGTGTTGATGGTGTTAATTTTTCTCGGGATCAGGGGTAGAGATGGAGCAGGTTGGTTCAGGGAGCTCTAACTCCTCACCTCCTTTTTTTAGTGTAGTAACAGGAATGTTGAGAGACCGGAGACTGCAGCTGAGTGTCTGCTGGTGGATGGTGCCGCACACTGTCTGTGTGTGTGTGTGTGTGTGTGTGTGTGTGTGTGTGTGTGTGTGTGTGTGTGTGAGTGTTGTGCGCTCTTCCTGGAGTCAGGCAGAGGCCAAACAGTCTCGAAACTTATATGAACCTATGTGTGTGCAAAATTCACTACAAAACTGTGAACACTGCAGCTCTGTACAGGTCTAAGTCCAGGCAATCACATTTTTACTGTCAGTTGATTTGACAACTGCTTACTGCATTTTCAGCACTATAAGGCGCATCTGATTATAAGGCGCACCTTCAATGAATGGTCTATTTTAAAACTGTTTTCATATATAAGGTGCACCTCATTATAAGGTGCATAGAATAGAAACTACTGTAGTGGCTGGGGTTGTGTTATCATCCATCTAGATGAAGCTGCACTAAAGGGGATGTCAACAAAACAGTCTCAGATAAATCAGTCAGTCAAACTTTATTAATAGAAAACAAACCAACGTTCTGACAACTCCGTTCACTCCCAAAACAAACTAGTACATTCACAATACGGTACCGTACGTACCAGTAGCTCTTACCAGTATTTGCGCCGCCTTCGTTGAAAACAATGTATTTCCAACTCCATTTGTCACAGTTCAAAGCTACATGAACAGCTGTTTTATTTTTTTCTCCGAGGTAACGTCAGTGACGTAGTATTATCTTTTACCAACAGCAGGTACAACAGGTAGTGCAACTTTTTATCACGTAGTTAGTGCATCACAAACGTGGAGGGAACTTTTCCCTGATTCAGTAAACACGTAAAAGAAACAGTCTGATACCGCTACGG
>OOFC01018989.1:0-28560 GCA_900323345.1 Pseudochromis fuscus
CTGGGATACGAGCCCTCCTCCTGCGATCTCAGGCAAAGCCTCTGGGTCTGAGGCTCCAGGGACTGCTCCTCGCTCACTGAGTTGCGGTGGTGAAAAGGCGTCTGTGGCCTCTTCTGCTGCTTCTCACCCTTCTCTAGCTTCTCGCCCAGCTTGTGCTTGGGAGCTGGCTGGGCAGGCTGGCCTGATGAAGGCGTGTGTCCTGAGGTGCTGCTGGATCGCTGCTTCTGATTCTTATGTCTGAAAAAACAAACAAATAATGCTTAATATTTCCTTTTTTTCAAAAGTTATACATCCACAGTGAAAGCGCTCCACTCCAACATACCTTGAGCAGTTGCAATGCGGCCTGTGGGTTGACTCAACAAAATCCCACAGTCCAGTTTTGTCTGACTCCTCCTCACTGGTCCCATTTGTCAAAGTAGTAAACTTCCTCCTATTGAAAATGGGCACACAGATTTTTGTTATTTATAATGAAGTATAACTCAAAATGTTAATTTTGAGGAAGAGATGACGATCTGCGTACTTGTTCCCTGTACGGTTTATGTTATACTCCCGCCACACTGACTCCACCATCTGGCCGGCCAGCCTGCGAGGGATTTTACCCCCGTGTAGAGTGTTGTTAGAGCTGTAGCCATCGGAGGCAGAGGACAACTTAAGCCACCTCTGGGCTGGCTGATAATCTACGAAGGAAGATAAGACAGGGAAAAAAAAAAAGCAACACTGTGAGTATGCAGACATAAAGGCTGATGAAGGGGTTTAATTTTGGTAACTGTGCAACTCTAAGTCTCACCAGTCTGAGCCTCCTCTGGTGACGTCGGAGGAGTCAGAGTGACAGACGACATGGCAGGATCTCTGTGAGCAGCCTGGCCCTGCTGAGCACCACACAAGCTTCCTGAGGTGTTGGCTGAGCCCTGAGGGACCACAGCAGGGAGGTCCGACAGGGGCAGGAGCACCAGGCAGGAAGGGTAAACCATCCTTACTCCCGCTGGAACCAAAGTGCATGAGAATGAATAAACCTAACAATATCCAGCCAGAGGTTTTTGAGAGGATTCAGGCATTTATCATAGTTATCATCCCAGCAATCAAGCTTCTGTGGATGAGATTATTTTCTCTTCTCAGTATTTAAATTAAATGCAGACATTGTTGAAATGTTACTGTCAACAAACTTAGTAGTCTTTTGAGAAATACATAAATAATGCTAAACTTATTCTTTAAGATGAACTAAATCGCATTATCAAAATATGAAAAAGCCTTACCAACAAGGACCTCCACAGCTGCCAGGGAGTCATCCTCCCAGTCTGTGTCTTCCATCTTGTCTTCTTGGACCTCCTTGGGGTTGGGACTGATGGGATAAAACTGCCTCCACTCTTCTATGAGCTTCTGAGTGGGGTGGTCTGACATCTTAAAAGCCTGGCCAGTGAGGGTCCCATTCAAGCCATATGGGCTCAAGATGACTGCAGGGCAGAGAAGAGTCTTAACACTTAAATTCAGTACAACCACTAATAAACCCAAATTTTTAAAATTTACCTATGAAATGACTCATGAATAATGTGCCAAAGCTCTTGCACTCTTACCTTGCAAAGGGCTGGAGCTCTGCTGTGCGAGGCTGAGATGCTCCTCGCTCAGTCGCTGAAGAGGCTGATGCTGGGCGATCTCCACACTCGTGCACACGTTGCTGTCTCCGTGTACGAAGAAGGTGAAAGCGCAAGAAAGGTGCTCGCTACAAAGTGAGACAAAATAAATAAATAAATCAGTCTGCAAGAAAAAGCACATCAGAAAAAAAAAACCTTGCCTCAGGCACCTAAAAGATAATGTAAACCCCTAACGGCTGCGGAGATAATCAGCGTGCTCTCCATCACTCGCTGGAATGATTCAAGAGGAAAAGGCAGGACCGGACAGAGCTAAATATTGTGGGGGTGGGGGGAAAGATGCCTTGCATGTTTGACGGGAAACCTTAATCCATATCATGCTTTAAGGTGACAAGCTCCCACCAACACTGGGCAGAGGCACCAAAGCCTTCAATACCTCCATCAGATGGTGCATGTAAAACACACTGTACTTCACCACAGTTTGAATTTTTATCAAACCTACTTATAACATAGTCAAAAATACATATGAGAAATCATTATAGCCCTGAAATGCTAAAACAATATCCATCTTTATTTTCTAACTACTTCTGGAGAGCCAGGCGGCTAAATGCACTAAAATAGTACTTGTTGACATGGTTGCTGTAAAACCACAGTGCACACTCAGCATTTTCCAAAGACTGCTGTGTTTACCAGCCAGAGAGGGCAGGCGACAGCAAGACTGCCAGACTCTTCTGTCAGAGGTGCTGCTTTGCCGCCTCTACACACACTTGTAGACCTCTTCATAGAAAAACAGAAGCTAAACAACACTCTGCAATAAATCACCTCCTCTTCTACACAACAGCGCCCCTTTTTTGGTTTTTAGTACAGTGGCTAAAACTCTCTGAAATCATTGACAAAGTTGCCAGAAGGGAACTGAGCCAAAGTGCTCAGTCATCTTGGATCAACACAGCCAAAGAGTTGAGGCTCAAGTTAGCTTGTCAGGGAACTCTAGGGTTCCCCAGGTCCCTCATTCAAGAGCAGACACTAAATCTGTGTCACCACCCTTATGTACAGGAGGAAAGGAAACTCAGCAGCGCAGAACCCCATTCTGAACCAGACAGTTATTTATACGCTGCTGCTGGTTTACCTCAAGCTTGTATTTTTACAACAACGCACACCAGTTTAGCCTCGCACTTAGAAAAAGTGGAGGTGTGGACATCAAACATTATGCTGTCTCTACATATACATTACAGTGTCTCTGTTATCTGCCTTAACACAACTCACAGAAAACTCACTGGATGACTATTATTTCATGCATTTCACTTGTGAAACCAGGTGAAACAGTGTCATGCCAAAGACGTAATCATGATTCTGTAATAATCCTGTGATAGTCCATCACATGTCCACATCTGGTATAATTCCAGAAATACACTTTTTACCGAGGACTGAACGCTCTCGGTGACGCAAACCATCAAGGAACTCAATGCTACGTCAATTACAACTGACCAGTGTACATAACAAGTATAAAACTTTTATAGGGGTTAAATCAGAGCAGCAGATTTTACAGTCAGCAGTCTAGTGTCATGGTTACACCGCTCAAAGAAAGCCTTGTGTGTATTTGCTCAAGCCATTTCCCCCATAAGAAGATGGTCTCTCATTCGTACAAATATGATTTTAAACAACATTGTTGAAACAAAACAGCTGCGAGCTCTGTTTCTCCAGCTGAATCCCAAATGGGAATTCAAATAATTAAAAAGGATGTGAAAGGCCAGAAACTGCTTTACTAACTCTGAAGCACAACTTTCATAACATTGAGGACAATCAGTACACATGTGGATAACACACCTTGTCATCAGTCCTCACCATGTCTAGGACACACTGTGAGAGCTCTTATATAAAATGCTGAATGCACACTTCAAACACAGCTCATGACAAATATGTTTCAGTACATTCTGCTCTGTATAAAGAAAGATTTTACAGCCAACCCCCCCCATGTGCTGCAGATCTCCACCATTACTCCAAATACTGTTCAGCCCTTTCAGCAAAGTACAATTCATGACATCCTGTTCTACCACCATTTACCTTCAACAATACTGCCAGTTATTTTGAGCTATAAAGAAATTGCCTTACAGTACGCATAAGCTGGACCTTTTATGACATATATAGAGAAGACCTAGACTGCTACTTCCTTGGTTGATTACACTTCTCAGCCCTTTCAACTCTTCCCTGAAATGAGTTGATTGTTTAAACATTTGCAGAAAGTGCTGATATTCATTAACAGCAGCTTAACACCAACACAAGTGGAATCACTCAGAATTAAAATCTGTCACATGGCCTCGCTGTTGCTCTACTGAAACAACAGGGAAAAAGATACATGCTTATTTGAACTCAACAAACCCCATGTTTAAGCTGTGAGCAGACCGCAAGCGTTGGCTCATAACTTTGCTGTCTGCTATTAGGAAGCACGGCATACCTTTTATTAATGGTCTTCTCCTCCTTTTGGTATGGCTTAACAAACCACTTGCCGATGCGAACGAAGCCACGGTTCATGAGACAGCGCTCCAACAGGTTGTGAATGGCTTTGAACAGGAGCGTTCGACACTCGTAGGACAGGCCGCTCTCCCACTCGCCATCCTCCTCGCCTGAAACGAGGACAGACACATTAAATCAGAGCCTTTTATTACAAATCCACCCTCTCTTTATCCTGATAAAGCTAACTGCCTTGTGTTAAATGTAAACTGTGGTGTACATATGTAGAGGCAAAACAAGTGGACCAGTCATACCTAATGTGACCCATTTGAACTTACAAAAACAAGTGATAAATGTTCATCTAATCAGTTAATACACAACAAAACCAGCCAAAACAAAGTTATCCAATCCTGTTACTGTCTTATGTAACAGAAAATAAAAAGCTTTTTTTTTTTTATACAAAGTGAAATATTACTATGAAAACTTTTAATTTTTTTGTGTAGGTGAATCTTACTCATGACATGTTTCTCTGGTTATTTAGACTGGTAAAAACATTACTAACACTGTAATGACCAATCTGTGATGTCTGAGGGTAACTTCACCCACATCAAGACAAGATACAGAGTACCTAGTAATTATCCCTAAGGCAATTTTTTTTTCAGATTTGAATATCAAGCAGGACCAAACTTTCGTCTAAAAATCTGAACTGCGTCAGGTGACTGATGTACAACAGCCTGCTCTACTGCTACCATACAAGCCTGTGCCTCTGTGGCTGGGAGCCAATGGATTCCACAAGGCTTTAAAGACTTTAAAAAGACCTGTTAGCCACAAATCAGTTGGGCTTTCATAACTTATCATCATCAGACTTTGTATCATTAAAATTGCATTAGAATTCTCTGGTGCAGTTTACAATCATATGCCTCATTGTTTAACACTGAACATGTTTAAACATGAACACAGTTTTAACAAATGAAACTATTTTGTAGTCAATTCTCTGTCAGCATCACAGTCCTAGAAAGTATCTGTTCAGAGGTTTGATCGGTACCAATGCCACAGAACTGGATTTATGGTAGGTGTCCAAATACTGTTGCTATTTAGCGAATGAGATTTCTATGTTTGTGTAATAAATTGAGCGAGAATGATAAGTCCTTCAGAAAGCATGGAGATGTCGCATGCACTTACTTGAAAGTTCATTGTGAATAAGCTCAGCAAAACTGGGGTCATCCCCCCACCAGAAAAGCCAGAGCTCTCTGCGACCCGGGGTGTGGTGCCTTCTCCACACACTCAGCACATCTGCCGCCAGGCATCGGCTGAAACTGCACAAGATAGGGTCCTCCTCAGTCACAGGGAATAGGATAGGCGAAGAGGTGGGTCCTTGCCACACAAAACGCCTCCATTTTATTCCAGTCAAATCAGCCTGAAAGAAGAAGAAAAAACAATATGAAACAAAGATCCCATAGCATAGCTACACATGGAATTAAGCCAATCATCAGCTGTTTACTGCATAACTCTGCATGTGTGTTTCTCCCACTGCACACACAGCAATGAGAAGCAGCTTTTCCTGTCATCCATAAAGTCATTTATATGAAAAAATGGCTGAAAATTGAGACTTGTTGACATTGTTAAAAGTTCCGGTATTTTTTTGTACATGTGCCAACACAATCATGCCTGAAGACAACTGTCGGGCTGTAATTTACTCATAAGTTAAAAGCTAGTGTCACAGACTAACTCGGTCTAAGTTAGGTTGTCTAATATATGAAATGAACTGTTAAACTTGATATCCAATTCGTAAATTATTCAATATTGCAGTGAAAAATACTACATGTTAAACAGGCTTTACATAAATCGCCTGTTGACCTGACCTGTTACCATGATGTACTAACACGATAACGCTAGTGGAAGAGATCTTTAACAGACGGATTGTAAACACACGATCACGCCGTATTCCATTTGTAATATATTTGGCGTGCAGTACGTGCTGTCTCTGTTGTGAAAGTTAGCTGGATCACGATTTTGCAAGTTGCAGGCCCGATGCCTTCACGCCAGTCTGCAACTGACGTTACAAAGCTTGTTGCCTTATTAGCCAAAATGGCTTTCTGGCCTCTCGGTACCACAGCTAACGCTAGCAGCTACAGAGTCTTACCAGGCAGAAGAGGTTGGAGTGGCAGTCCTCCAAACTGGCCCCGTTTGGTACAAAGCACGAACTCATCCTTTTCAGTGCGTGGCCGTAACGTTAAAGTCCATTGTCTCAATCACCTTCGGGGGCAATAGCTTGTCTAGGTAACGAAGCGATCTTCAGTTGTAATTATCCCGTTAAAGCGCTGACCACCAACTTGCTAGCTAGCACCTAGCTAGCTAACCGCTACTCAAACAGACAACTTCTACCCGGCAGCTAAGCTAACGTTAGACCAGCAGCCAGATAAAGCTCGTAGCTCTTCGACTCATCAATCCTATTTGAAATGTATTGTCTGATCTGGTTAGCCGCAAAGCTTGGTTGCTGCTACATCACCTTAACGCCAAATAGTCAACATTAACACCGCCTGGACAGACAAACGTTAAATCAGACACTGGGAAAGTTGTAAGAAAATAATACGAGGTCGAAAACTAAAAAAACTTCATCCCAAAAGCTTAGTCCCTGGTGTGCTAATGCTAATGCCAGCTAGCTGATCTGAAACAATTTCAAAGCAGAGGAACTCTCCCCTCCCCCTGATCTAGCCTGCTAGCACACCAGCTAACATACCACAGCTCCAACGCTTAGCTTGCTAGCTAAATAAAACAATTAGCTACACCGCCCTCCGTCTCACTAAAACCATCGCGGTGCTCCATCGCAGCGAAACTACTCTTAAAACGGATAAAATCGCCAAATGTGCGAGACTACTCATCGGCTACTCCTCTCTGCCTGATCCATGGGTCCTGCAGATTTCCATTATTTCAGTTCATGGATTGAATTCTTTAATGGCGGCCAGGAGGACAACTCTGCCTCTCAACTCCTATTGGCCAATTTGTGGTAATGGGGGCGTCATCCGGCTTCAAGTAGCTCCATGACTTCACAGTTTACAAGATGAAAGCTCCAGTGCATCTGTCATACAGTGGTCACTCCTCAATGATGTCTGTTTCTAAACATGCTCCACTGTGTAACATCTGCTGCGTGTGACTGGCCTTAATAAAATATCTCGGATTTATCGGCAGAAATTATGTGGGTTTTTTTCTTTATTTTTGCAGTGCTTATACATTTGTGTAAATATGCACATCAGTAAGAGGGTCATCCTATTGTCTGACTAAGCTGTGTTCTTTGTGCATTGAATTATACTGCAGATATGAAGTAATCTAGGTCAAATTGTGCAGACAAAGATGCATACGTCACTGATCCCAACGGTATTTATTAGGTTAATAATATGTGGCTCAGCTGCACTGTGCATGTGCAACTTTTAGTGCAAAATAAGCTGTTGACGTTTAATAACTTTGATGTTCACGATGCCAAAATACAAATTGCACTCGGTATTTTTGGATGGGTTTTGTAACATATTTCAACTTGATGCGTTCAAGGCGCACTTCATCCTGTCATATCCAAACCAGACCACCGGGCGGAGACTCCGCACCAGCTCCGCTCTTGAACGTCCCTCCCAAATAGGCGGAGAATCGGATGCGTCGAGAAAATGTCAACAACATGCCGGAGTCTTTCAGGGAAACAGAAACCGAGGAGGGAATCAGCGACAGACAAGAAAGAGATGAAAAGAACCAGTCGTCACATAACATCGTGTCTTTAATATCTCAGTTCGCAGATGATAATTTAACACTTGTGCGGGTAGGAGTCGCCTTTGTTTGAAAGCACTGATGCATGGGTATGGATGTACAATGTGGTCACATCGTTGCCATACTGTACGTGACCAGCCTGCACCTGCGTTTAGTCTTTGAAATTGGTGGTGCCCTGTTTATTCGTAAATGTGGGGGGAGTAGGGAAGGTTGGCTAATTATCTCCAAACTCTTCCTCTATACCACATCTCAGTTAATCCATGAAGCAAGATTTCATCAGAGCTGCTAAAATGACACAACAACTTTATGTTTACTGGACACAAACACACATCCTATGTAAACTGGACAATTTAAGATTGTTGAGTGCATTGTAGTAAGATTTAAAAAGCTGATACAGCTTCAAGGAATAGTTAATGCAACATAAATACCAATGGAGGTGGATAGCTGTAATAGTGAGAGCCCATCAGTAATGTTTACCATTTATTAAAACTTGTTTTTGCAATACAAAAACACTTTTGCGAACACATAATGCTACTAATTGGTTTCCATAATGCAGTCTAACTCACCATGGGCCCATATGATGTCAGAGCTTTTCAAGCAATCAGCAAAGGGTGGGATTTTTTCTGATTTTAACCAATCAGAAAAAATACCACGGTTTTCTGATTGGTTGAAAAGCTCTGACATCACATGGGCTCATTTAAAATGGCAGCCTTCAGAAATTGTCCCTGATGCTGGAATTCTGACTTTCAGGGATTGATATCTTAGTTGTATGAGTTGTTTTTATCCCAACATTCCCATGAATTGTTAGTTTATCTCATAATCTATCTGCCAAAGTGTATTTTGGCCATGGGTGTCCCTTTAAACAAAAACACATAGTGTACACTCAGAAAGTATTTAAGTTAATAATATGTATTATTTTTTTATGTAGTAATTAATCTATGTAAACGCCAGTCATTCATGTTACTGTGCTGAACTCAACTAAACATGTGTAGCAGATTTTTCCAGTAATTGTTTCAGTGGAGTGAATAAGTGAGTTGGGATTTACAGTTCATTGTGTCACCTGATTTTTCACCATACTGACCGAACATCCCATCACTGGTAGATTTTGATGCATCTGTATCACTATCATCCCTGAACAATCCTTTCTCCTCATCAGTGTCCTGCAGGTGTTCAGCTGGGTTGATGGTTTCAGTGTTATTGTGTTAACTGTACACCCTTCACTGCTCTCTTCTCGCTCACACAGAACATTAGCACTGGACTGGCAGTCGCTGGAGTAATTGTAATAGCAAGAAGTATCAAACTGGTAAGTGAGCAAGATGGACACTGGAAAAATTACCCTCAAATATTGATTGAATTTTAGATTCATCAAACTGTTGGCTACTAATAATTTTCAGTGCTATCATTTGTATTTTAATGTCAGCTGTTGGTAGCATTTTCTTTTTCTTCTTCTTCTTCTTTTTCCTCTTCTCATTAATAGCAATTTTAACAGCCTTTGAGATATCATTTGTGCAAACTTTGAGTTGAGTTGTATAAACTGTACCGGCTATTCTTGTAGGATTGAAATCTCATTGCAACATTTTAGACATAGGATGCAAAAACATTGCATTTTTATCAATTCTGCAATTTCAACTTGTCTCCTTCCACCTTCCCAGCTCACAAAGTTTCATGCCGTGTCGGAGATTCCTGCACGTTTTATTGAGAAGAACGTCAGCATTCATGGGAAAGTTCATTCCATCACAGAAAAAGGACTTGAAGTGGAGCATATCCCAATCTACCTGCCAGTTCTCTCTCCGTTACTTTCAAAGCATAAGGGTAAAGTGAGGGTATCTTTTGAGGGAAATCATGAAAGCATCTGCACAAGTGATTTATAGCCACCATGTATGTCAGCATTGACAGTTTCTCTTTCCTGAGTGGACTATGTCCTTCACAAGAACAAATGATAAAGCATCTAAAAATATAAACCTCAAATCCCACGCACTGCTTCTCTCATCAGTTCCACGGTGTAATAATTTACAGCAGGCACATCTTTTTATCTTGTTACACCAAAGTAACTGTGATATTTTTACTCAGTTAAGTCAGATTTTGATGTATTTAATCATCAGTATGACTGAGAGAGTGACAGGTAAGCCTGTTAGCTGTTATATCAAATCATGGTGTTTCGCTGAGCAATAAATTTAGGAGACTTGTGCTTTAGATAGAGTGTAACATCAGCAACTTTAGTGTGAAGGACTCCCATGAAGAGACCAGTGTGTGTTTATATAACCTTTGCTTTATTTGGTTTTTTTTGACTTCCATATTTCAAAGCTGATTAGACCAATTATTTAGGAGGGTGAAAATATGCTGATATTTCAAGGATTTTATTGGTCAGAATTTGCTGTTTGCCCAAGATATTGGTGTAATTAGTTTACTTTATCAAACCTTGATAGTTCAAAACTGTTTTGGTATTGTCTGTGTTTTAAAATTGGAAAGGTAGAATCAAATCAATGTCCACACTTGTAATCTTTGCTTCGTTTTCAGTGCTCTGTAACCACATAATTTATTTTTGCCAGTACTGTGGTCCGTCTAAACTCTGGTTTCATTGTTTAGTTGTTTTTATTCTCTTGTACACTATAATCATACAATTAAAGATGTAACTCCACAGGTCAGCTGTAACCGGTGATTTAATATGTATGATAAATGTGCTGTCTTTGTCCTTTTCAGATGTATCCACATCTCTATTGCTGGTGCATCTTGCAGGAGTGGAGCTGACACCAGAGGGAAGGGCATGGATGCAAAAGAACCTGACCCCCAGCCAAACAGTGTGGCTAAAGCTTATCAGCCGAGAAAACAACATCCTGCACTGTTTGGTGTCTCAAAGCAGGGTGAGGCATCTAATACCTGGAGAAAAAAGAGGAAAATTATCAGTATTTTAAGTGGTAAAATTATATTGAATACTTCATATCAGACCGATAACCATTTGTCTTTTATAAACGTATCTCCTCGTCCTCCCTTTTCTGTCCAGCAGGGGTCATTGTGGAGCTGCCATCTGAACGAGGAGGTCCTCAGGCTTGGTCTGGCTCGCACTGCGCCTGTCGCTGGAGTCCTGCCTGACTCTCGCCTCTACTGGCGTCTCCACAAACGGCTGCACAGGGCAGAGGTGAAAGCTGAGAAGAAGGGCCGGGGTCTGTGGAAGGAGGACAGCCTGTGGGAAAGAACCTCCAAGGCTCTCAGGGACAACGCTTTATTCAGACTCATGAGGAGGATCTTTAAAAGGACTTGAGGCACTAAGTGACTGGTTAATCCAAGACAGGATCCAAAGAAAATGTTTGTTGGTTGTTCATTCTTTCTTTTTTAATCATTTAAGGACACAAACCTTTTGTATAAATGCAGTTTGTGCATGATACAACTGGAAAATACAGGAGTTTAAAAAGCTTTCAAAAACAGTTGTAAATATTCCCACCTGGAAAGTGTGACTATTTTTCTTTTTGGGTAATGAAAACATTTATATTTCTCTAACACTGCAAAAAGCAAGAGCTACGTTTTCACACTAAATCCCCATTACACCTGTTGCACTGGTTATTTTTTTTGTACAGTTTCCTGGACTTTAGAAGTTTGAAATGATTACAAAGGTTGTTAAAAGCTCTGTCTCAAATCCTGATACTAATCCTTCAGCTTTCATTACCCACTAAACCACAGCTCAGCTCAACCTTTTCTGTGTGTGTGTGAGTGTGGGACACCCCACTGAACACAGGGCAGGAGGGGGGGTTATGTTAATGGTGTTCAAAATGGAGAGGGGGGTCCACTTGTCCACAGTTGCTATAGAAACACCAAATGTGAAATACAAAGCGACCCAAAAGCTAAACTCCATATTGGTGGCCCTCAAACCCCACAGGAGCTGTATATGTAGGATGTGTGTGTGTGAGAGTGAGGGGGCCTTTAAGTACCTATAAAGAGGGTCCTTTTAGGTGTAATGTGACCGAGACATTAGAGTATTTAGGCAGTGAGACAAACAGGCAATAAAGGCCAGACCTTTAAACTACCTTTGATTTCAGATCGCTATATGATTTCTTGGTAAAAAAAAAAAAAAAAAAACACTCAATTTTTTTTTTATCTGCTCTTTCTTTCCAATCTGTGAACATCAAAACCTGTGCCAAAGCAAATCCTGTGTCTCCAGGATTTTGGTCATGTGATTGCTCATGTTATTGTTTGCCAATATAAGTCCACTGCCAAAATTACACCTTGTGCCTCTGTGTGCTCTTTATCCATGCTTCATCCATGCAAGGCAGAAGAGGAGGAGGAGGAGGTGCTGCAAATGAGGCCAGACTGTGATGTGTCCTGTGGGGTGCAGGGTGAGGGGGTCTCGGTGTAGTGAGAGGTAGTACTGAAGCAGTCAATGCAATGGGCACAAGGAGATTAGTGCAGAGGGGAGGAGGGTCACAGGGGGTAGAAGGGGATTTTGAGTCTGAGCACAAAGGCAGCAGGGGAGGAGTCACAGTGGAAGGGAAAGGGAGTGAAGGAAAGGGGAGAGAAGGAGGAGGAGGAGGAGGAGGGGGGTTGATGAATCAGCTAGTCTCTCTTTTGTTGTGCAAATGTTACTAGCGACTGTTACTGCCAAAGAGGCCTGTGATTGGTGGGCTGGTTTAAATTGTAAGGTGCATTTCAGGCTGATGGCTGTTGCTGCCAGACTTTGAACTGTCACCGAGGGAGGAGTGGGAGGGAAACCACGGCTGAGACAGACAGCAAGGGGAAGGCAGACTGAAGCTGTCTTCATGACAGTCATCACAGGGAGTTGGAGGTTTAAATATTTTTGTGTCTCTAATTGTAAAAACACAGACTAATGAAAATGTGGCATCTGTGCAGAAAGTGCTTTATCAATGTATTATTTGTGTGCACATAGTTTTATCAGTGTACGGCATGGTCTGTTGCCATATTGTACAAAGTTCAGCACGAACCCTTTGGGTAAACACAATCTTAATTGAGAGACTGAGGAAATCAGTGTGAAAATCTGAAACTTGTTCTAGTACCGCGGGAGGTTTTAGAGCCACTAGCTGCTTCATCATCTTTTCAATTTGACTTTATGATGACTGAATTAAAACAAAAACAATGACAGTGGCAAATACGGTTTGATTAACATTTCATCAATTAAAAAAAGGTCTTCCCACATAGTAATAATAATAAAGATGTTAATTAACAATAACGCGGTATCCCCCAAATACTTACAGGCACACACATTGCACTGTCCCTGGACTGCACTATATAAGTGTACCAGGTTACAAATAAAACTGCGCAAAGCAAATGTGTTTTGGATAGAAGTAAGTTTATGGTGCAAAACATCGATGTGAAGATCCAATACAGTTTTATAAATGTATAAAATATCATTTTTTAAAAAAATCTATAATCTCTGTTTTATTTATTTATTTATTCTTTCTTTTTTCCCCCCATGTTCTCTTGTGCACTGTATTGCATATATGTAAATGAATGACAAAAAGAATTTGATGGATCAGAATCAGAAACAGAATCAAAAATACTTTAATGATCTCCAAGGGGAAATTGTGTCAATCACAGTTTCTCACATTGCAGAAAAAGACAAAAGACAAGAATAGAAATAAGACTAGAAATAATAATTATTAAAAGAGGAAAAAATAAAAATAAGTTTTAATATGAAATAAGATTAATCCATATCTAATCCATACTTATGCTTATTTATGCATTTTTTTAAACAAAGAAGTATTTAATTAGTCAGGTTTCTTTTGTTTTGTTCATGATTTTAAATGCAAAGACTGAGTGGAAGGAAAACCATATCTCTGGTCAGTCCACTCCAAAATCCAGTCCAGGTTTTTCCATCTTCACCAGTCCCACACCAGTAGTAAACGTTTGAAAAGGCACCATGCTTGATGTAGTGGTGGGTACTAACCCACACTGTGAAGTTGCTGGGATCTTCTCTGCCTGAAAACACACCACTGGGACTATCACAGATTTACATTAGTGCCTGATGCTATGGAGGTCCAGAGCCTGGAGGACTGCTTCCCCACTACTGCTGCTGAAAGAGACTAAAGTTTGTGAGGAAGCTGACAGCACACTTTGAAAACCTGAAACTAAAGTGAAAGACGTAAGTGAGCTGATGCCTAATGTGCTGTGTTACTTTGTTTCTTTCTTTTAAAAACACCAGCATGGCATCTCAGTAGGTGCATTTTACTTACTTTAAAGGTCTGATTCTTAACTGCACTTTTATGACTGTGACAATCTGTGCACAGTTAGCTGTCACTTTAAATGTACTGTTGTTAGGATCCTGTGTGCAGTATCCAAGCAGCGGTGCACCTGTTAAACCTGTGTGCCTGGACACAAGCGCTGTAAAACAGAAACTCAAGACATTTCAGTCCTTATCTTTATTTTACCACTCCCAGGAAGAAACAGGCAGTCACACTCATGATATTTTTTATTCTTTGATCGTTTTGGTGGCCACAAGTTCCCTGAGCTGATGGGATCATTTATATATTTTTGCTGTGTAACTTGTTTGCAGCTATAATCAATAATTTAATCTGTGTGATTGATGAAACATTTTGTGCTGCATCCAAATTCAGCCATTTTTTGGTGTTCTTTGCCATTGTGCCTAAAGAACAGAGATTTGCAGAAGGGCAACATAACAAAGGCCTTTATTGCACTCAGCCGGTAGCCATCCCAGAGAGAAAGAGAAGGGGGCACTCCCCCATCTGAGAGCATGGTCCTTGGGGATTTTTTGATTTGATTTGAGTGGGGTTGTGTGTGTGGTTGGCTGGGTGTGAAAGACAAAGAGATTTAAAGAGACAGAGAGCTGGTGTGACTCTCACTCAAATGTCACCCCCCACAACACATCTCCATCTCTGGTGCTCCTGCCTCATGAACCTTATTGTCAACATCTAACACAAGCACTGTCTTTGTCAGGCAGATCTGGTGAAAGTGTAGTTTTAAACACTGGCCTCAAGTCCAAATTCATCCACTTGTAATGTGCACTTTACCCTTGTTAATTGAGGTTTTGTTTAAACGAGGCAGGTGTTTGTTTTGCCTCCTGTCTACACTGGTAAGCAGCTATAGCACTAGCTGTTCCATCACACACCCACATGCACTCAGTGTGTGTGTGTGTGTGTGTGTGTGTGTGTGTGTGTGAAGGAATGCATCAGTCGTAAAGTGACTCCCTTGTTATTATGTGACTTGAAGTATTGTGCAGAGTGTATCAGCTTGCTGGTGTTGGGTTGTAGCAATGGAAACAGGACTCTTTGTGGGTGCTGTGATCCCTCATGAATAATTGAAGTTTCTTGGTGGAAAGGAAGGTAGGAGGCGGGAGAGCGAACACTTCTGTGCTGAATTAACCACCCTGTCAGTGTATATACAGTATGTGTGCGAGAGTAAAATGAACAAGCTGTCATTTTTGTGCTGCTGCGTGTCAAAGGCCCAACAGGCTCTTTTGAATATCCGTTTAGAAACACTGAAATCGGAAACTGTCTACATACTGGACTCTCCCACAAGCTGATGTCTTATCGGCTCTACACAACACACAAAACTCCACACAACACTCTCTCCGTGTAACTTCTCTCGCTCCAGCAGAAAACAGTTTTCTTGTGTCAGTGATGACACCATGCAAAGTATGCAGACAGTCTGACTCTAAAACCTGAGAGTAAAAGTAAAAGGAGAGGAAGAGGAGGGAGAGTTGAAGGCTTAAAATAAATGTTACAGTTTGACACTCAATTCCACGTTAAAGCAAAACCACTCCAGTGCACTCACATTGTCCAACACGCGCACAGAAGAGATTTTAACCAGACTGTATATTTGGTATTCTGCTCCTACACACAGAAATTTACCCATAATTGATCTGCGAAACCATTGTTTTAATATGCAACAGTAATGTACATGTAATCAGTCGCATCTATTTGATTAAAATAACAATCTCATTATGTACTTGAAAATATTTGGACCCTTTAGGATAATTTTGTCACACATCAGCACTCTTGTGATATTTCAATGTAGACAGGACACAGCATTTTTCCAGATGACATTCCTATTTTTGTGTTTATGGCTCCACAATGTTACTCCTGTGTCTGTTTACATGCTCAGAGAGCAGCAGAGACCATCCTGCCCCCTGTGTAACACAACGCTGGCCCCTCTCTAACCTCGAGGTTCACCCTGTCTCCTTATCAGGTCAGAAGATCAGAGGAACAGCACTGACCGGGCAATTTAGATGTTGCAACTTCCCCTTCTTTCTTCTCAGCCTGGTTAAGATATCCTGTAAGTGTTTGTAGAGCAGAAACAATGTGATGATGAATCACTTATCAAAAAAGGAATTGGCAACAATTTCAAAGCCTTTGAAATTTGAAGATTTCCAACTTTTCCCTGTTTTATACAATTGTGAAATTAAAATATTTTGGTTTTTGGAAAAAGTCTTTGAAACATTTTATTGGGCTGTTGGAAACTGTGATCCACTTTTGGCTAATTTCACATATCAAGTATAATAACTGCAACATAAGCTGTTATTAGGCAATACACAAAGTTTTTACAGGCCATGTCGGACAACCTATATATCCTGCATCACAATATAAAACTTAAACTTGATTTTAAAGAAATCATTTTCCAGTTTTTAACAATGTACATAATCAAAAACCCAATATTCCTACAAGTTAAAATGCTGTATGTTTATCTTCTGTTTCCCATGCTGCCTATTAATGTATTGGTAAGTTGGTGAGTCACATAGTCTGTACCGTGAAAGCATCTGTCTAGCCATCAGCATGCCAAGACCGTTTACCCTGTTCTGATAACTGCTTAACAAGCAATTACAAGCTACTCATTGACTCTAGAGCATCGGTGGCTTACAGCTTTGTGCCGTTTTGATCCTTATCATTCCCAACTTGTAGTTAAAGGAGATACTAGAGAGTAACATCACTGTGCTGGATATGTGCCTGTGCCTCTACTTGTGTTTTGACAGTTTTATCTGCAGATATTTAAAGGTTGGTTTATGAGGTGTCTTTACTAGAGAGTACATATATAACTGATAATTACCCACAATTGATGACAGCTGGTCTCATAAAATAAAATAGAACAACCATTGTACATCTAATTATTCATGTCTGTGTGGCATGTGTCACCATGGAGCGACAGATGCTGCTCTCTTTGTGTCACTGTCATGAGAGGGACATTGTTCGATTCACTCACACATGGGATGATTAATACTGTGTCCCATGTGCACTGTATGTGCCATGCAAGCTAAACATATACAGTAGATAAAGATTGTATAGACAAGTTTATTACAGTACATTACAATGATAAGAGCTTGAATATTTTTGTCTGCAGCATCTAGTTTGTCGGTTGTTGTTGTCACTCTTCTTCTATTTCCAGGCTATGCTTGTCCTAACCACAGGCTGTGGACTGTGCAATGAAATATTCAGTCAATAAAAATTTACCACAAGACAGTTCTTCTTTTCAGTGATGTGGTGGTCAATCTGAAAAAAAAAAAAAAAATCATAATTAAGTAGTCACTAGGAAGATTTAGGGGTGTGGTTAGTTTGATTGACAGCTCTGGTCTCCAATAAGAAAAAAACTTGAGCTCGAATCTTTTACAGATTGGTACAGTCCTTGGGCTTGATGGTCAGACCCACCTCCTCATATCTTCCTTCACATCCAAACAACCAACATGAAGACGTTCAAATGGCAAACTCCTGGTTTCAAAATGTGAATCCACAAGTCGGTGGATGACGTCAAATTAGCATTGTCCATTCTATATACAGTCTAATTCAACATGTAGGGGATCCTGAACCCTCAATACACAACTTAAAAAAGAAATATATATATATAAAGCCCAAGGCCATGTGCAGCATTTAGAAAATTGTTGCAAAGTGAGAACACACAACCAAATATTCAAATAGTTGCAAATACAACATGTACAAGCAGATATCTGACATAATCATCACATGTAATCAGGATTTCTTAACAAACAAACATTTATATGTATCTCATTTTTAGGTCTGACTCCAGTTAGATTCACTTGACTTCTGTAACTTCATGCAGCAGCTTTCATCGCTTTTTAGTGTCTGTGCTATTTGTTTGTATTTTCTTTCAGCACCATTTTTTTTTAAGGTAGGTTGGTTGTCCTGGTTGTGCGTGTGTTTTGTCATTTTGCTATGTTCTGTTAAGTAGTACATCTATGAGGTGAGCTGTCAAGGCCTCTGTGCAAACATCATGTGCTTTACTACCTTTATTACAACCAACATGCAAATACTCTCCATTAGGACACAACCCCTAATTCATACAGTAAGCATTAGCATGCCATCGTTTCTTATCATAAAACCTGTGACAAAAGTAAACTTCCCTTTAGCTCCTTGCACTTAACACATGAACAACACCTTCAGACAAAACCCAGAGTAAGGAATCCAAACTGTTAGGTCATCAAACAGTATTTAAACAAGTCTGATAGCAGATTGTAACCACATCATTTTTGTGGTACAAGAGAAAGAGACTGGACTTGCGATGGTGTTTACGATCCCTCATTGTGACAAGGAAGTGTTACAGTTTAACCTGGAGGTTAAAAAATGACTACGACCGATATAAGCTCTTCAGCATTGTACAGGTGCGTTACAGGTGTTTTTTCAAAGACAACTGATTGATGCTTTTACATGCTCTGTAATGGTGTTTAATGTCAATACTCAGAGGAAGCTACACCCTGATGGTAATACAACTGGAACTTTAAGTATTAACTCTGCAAAAATATCTATAGAAAACTAAAGTATAGTTGTAGCTGCCAGGTAAAATATGGGCTTTACATGCAACAAAGACAGGAAAATTGGAGTATAAAATGGTGCTTGCATGTATTTCAGGTTGTATTACTACAGTTTGATTTGAATATCTACTACAAGAAAACTTTTCACTCGGGGGGGATCCTCGACCTACTTCCTGCCAGGTCTTAAGATAGAGGAGCTTCGGCAGTCTGGCAGTGAAGTATTTATTTTTAAACGTTTCTCTCACTCTCTCAGTAAGTAGCCCGACAGACAGGAAAGAACAGACTGTATTCCCCTGAGCTTTTGGCGCTCTATAGATGAGAAGGCTACTAGAGTTACACCCGGTCAGAGGAGTCATTTTACTAACTCTCACAGCATGAGCATGACAGTGCTCCCACACACAAACCTGAAAATCATTCATGCCCTGACAACACAATTAGTGCTCCCTAAGCCATCTGTTTTTGTTTTTATTAACCATATTATGATAGATTTTACTGTTTTTATTATAATGCTTTTTTTGGGAAATATGTTTAATTGCTATATTAATACTGCTCAGTTCACACAGCTTGAAAAAAATAACAATAATGCCAAGACTGACTGCAACCAGCCAAAAACTGGCCAGCCATGTAACACCCTGCACAATATCCCCTTTTGTTTTGTCCAAGGACAATTGAGAGGTTGATAGTGATAATATTGAAAGCTCATAAGAAGAAATTTTAGGCATTTTTGACCATTTATGAAACAGTTGTGAGAGTTTTTGTGTCGTAATGCCACTAGTGGAGTGTCATGATGCAGCTAACTCACTATGCTGAGCTCATATGATGTCAGAGCATTTCAACCAATCAGATAAATCATTCTATTTTCTGATTGGTTGAAATACACTGACATCATATGGGCTCATTTGAAATGGCATCCTCTGTGAAATTGTCTATAATAACTTTTAGAGATAAATATCTAATTTGCATGTGCTCCTCATCGTCAAACATTCCCATAAATCCTTGTGGGATTAATGGGAATTTTATCCTTATTTTATGCCAATATCTATCTGCCAAAGTGTAATTTGACCGTGGGTTTTCTGTTACTTTAAGGTGCGTCCCCTTGCTCCAAGTATACACTGAGCTAACCAGCTGCTGGTGGCTTTGTATTTATTTGGCTGACATCTAACTCTTGGCAAGAAATCTAATCATTTATGTTGAAACTTGAAATTCATAATGGTGTTCATGTGTATGTCAGTGTCACAGGAATACTAATAACTAAAAGAAATGTGAAAGAAGATGGTCACTGCACTACTTTATTTTCCAGTCTGTCTTTGCACAGCATTTATAACGTTCACTGATTTGCACTTGTGACTTCTCCTTGCCATGTGACTTTGGTGTTTATGGTGGTTTCATATAATCTATCTGCGCCGTAACCTGACATGCCATTAAAGCTGCTCAAACAACGTCCCCAGTCATCTGCCTCTGCTGCTCAACTCCTGCCTCTAATTTGGACTCTGTTATGAAAACAAACAGTAATTTAGAAACATTATTCTATAATTAAGCAGTAAGTCACAGGGGGCCGTGCTGTACTGTGAGTTCAGAGCAGCTCAGAGACGCTGTAGACATAAGGTGAAGCTGAAGAAAAGCCTAAGATGAGTTTTTGTGCTTTTAACATGAAGACAACACAAAAGTTGTCACGTATCCTATAATTAAAAAGCTTTCTGTTCATCTGTAATGATGACATAAAATCAGAGTTGTATTTGTGTGACTCCCAAAGTACTAGACTGCACCTATTAGCTGAAATATGTACTAAATCTTTTCATGCTTGTCAGGGGGAGTAGTTTGTTTCTTCTGCACATCCACCACTGTGTTTTTCTGCATTTGTCGTAAAAGTTAATTATTAGACTACTATGTTTGATTTATGTTTTAGTTTCTTTAAAGATGTCTTTTTCTTTTTTGAATTTACTAATCTTGTTTATAACTATGGTATACTCTAAAAATGCAGGGTTGTTTTAACCCAGAACTGGGTAAATATTGGATTAACTACATGCTGGGTTAAGATGAGTGTAAAATGAATTAAATGCAAAGTTTTAAATGTCAAAATGTTGCCTAAAAACAGTAAAATGTTGGGTAAAAACAACAAGTGATGGGTATAAAAACAAACAACAAAATGCTGGTAAAAATGACAATTATGGGCAAAAACAAGTAAACATTGGGTAAAAAACACAATGTTGGATAAAAACTACAAAATGCTGGGTGAAAATAATAAAATGTTTGGTTAAAAATGACAAAAATGTTGGGTAAAAATAATTTAATGCTAGGTAAAAACTTTAAAATGTTGGGTAAAAACATTCAAATGTTGGGTAAAAACAACATATCTTGGTCTGTAGTTACATGTAGTTAGTGCAATATTTACCCAGTTCTGGGATAAAGCAACCCAGCAATTTTTAGTCTGTTAAAAAAAGAAAAAAAAAAGAAAAGCAAAACAGAAATTTCTGTCTTGAAAAAAATGCTAAAACTAATCATGTACTTTGTATCTCATAATGATAATGTAAATGAGTCTCAGTCCACGTGGTCTGTTGTAAACACCACACACATCACGGCCTGTTTTAAACTGAGGTGGTGCCAGGGTCACAGGAAAGTACTTTCACCTCAAAGGCACTTGACCCTTGAACTCTGCATGTTCAACCAGACCAGTCACGTCGTCCTCAGGTCAGCCGGCACCAGACGATAATAACTGTCCTGGAGGCTCCGAGCCTTCCTGGATCTATACGTGTGTGTCTGTGTGTGTGTGTGTGTGTGTGTGTCTGGCTGTAAATCACAGAGACAGACAAGAAACAGGTGGGGAATCACTAAGACCTGGCAGCAGGAATGAAAGGTAATCAGGAAGAAGCAGCGGAAAATTTGGAATCCAAGAATATTGGTGAGGAAACGGGAAGAAGATAAATGAGAACATATGTCGAGAGATAGAGGGAAACATTTAAAGGTGGACAAAGGCAACTTGAGAAATGGGACCTGGTCAGAGAATGTTTTTATGGTAGAGATGTACAGACACCGAGGAGTCTGGCTCAGGGGTGGTTTAAATAACTAGCCTGCTGTACGTAGATGTCACTGTTATTGATTTTATTCAATTAGATTTATTTATTACATTATCCATAACATTTCCAAAGAGAATGTATTACAGGGATTTAAAACAAAACAAAGCATGAAAATGTGTCTTCCATGTTGGTAGCACTTTATTAAGCAATCTTTACTAAACCATCTTGAACTCTCTCTTAAACTTGACACCACAAATCTTGAATATTTGACTTTTCCCATCCTTCTAACTCCATTTCCTTGTCTGGAAGAAAAACTATTATTATTTTTTCATTTTTTCTTCTTTTAAATGAGATCTTGTGCTGTTTTGTTGAGGTTTATGAGTTGGAACATTTCAATGGTCTTGGTTGTAGATTTCCAAAAGTCAGTTTTGTCAGTTTAACCATAAACTGGGACACTAAGACTCTTCAGAGACATGTCAATTCTTTAGGTCCCTGCAAAATTTTTCTACAACTTACTTCACTTCTTTTCTTTTTCATAGACGATCCAGTTGTTCATCTTCCTCCTCCTCCTCCTCCTGCTACCATGAGCTCCTGGGTGGTGAACAGGAAAGGAGAGCCACAGTACCGTCGGCACTTCCTGACAGACAACAGCATCTTTCATGGTGAATAACAACACACACACGCTCAAAGAGAATAAAATATTGTGCAGAAGATAATACACAGCATGTTCACTCTCTGTAGTAAGTGTATGTCATAGGAATGAACACTAGAGGGAGACTCATCTCCACTAATGTGCCTGCATGGCTGTTATTATCAGTCTACAGGCGTGTGAAATCAGTTAAACCCTTTAACTATTTACTGTGGGGCACAAAACCTTTTGTTGTGATTCACTGTGTGAGTTTAAAAGCTGTTCATATTGTTTTTTTTAAGTGTTACAGAACATCTATCAATCCACATGTCTTTGTTTTTGATCTTTTTGTAAAAGGAAAGGTGTGCACTTTTCTGGTAGTTAATGGCTGCACACATCATCTCCCACCCCCTGACATTTCCCTGTTAATATCATATCAGAAATATAAATCATATTCAGTCACGACTTCCTTCCCGTTCTCCTTAAAGCGTAACAAAATCCAGACGTGTAATTGCATCAGCGTGATCTTGATTTACGCGTCTCGAGGTGGCGAGGCTGCACAGTGACAGATCCACCAGACAGATCCATGACAAATCTCTGACTGGTTGGTCCGCCTCTCTGTGGCTGTCACACCTGTAGCACGCAGAGCATTTAAAGCCTCACCTTGACAAAGTGCTGCCAGCATTTACAGCCTCCCCTCCTGGAGACTGTACCCTACACACTGTTTGTGCTTTATGCTTGTCACTGAACTACAGCAGAAAACAGGCTTGACTGCTTCAGTACTCCTCTTTGGGTGATGGATTGACCTGATTGATGCAGAGAGTGAATGCATAATGTTTCTCCTCCTGTCACATGGTCAGAAATCAGGATATTGTCACACATGTGGGAATTATTTGGTGGAAATATTTTCTTGAGGCTTTTCTTTCAGCATCTTTGGGCTTGTAATGTTGTGAAAATGGGAATAAATAGACTACTGTGCATAAAATGAGAAGTGAACTTGAACCCTGTCTCATCCCATATTCTGATGCTAATCCAGTTGCATGTAGTTATCACGTTCAAGCTGCCATGAAGTTTTTCAAAAGGGATAAAAGGATGATATTCAAACACGCTCTCTGAGTATAAAATGTCTTTTTTGAAATCTTTGTCAAACTTAAGATCCTGTTGATCGCTGTCTGTAGCCTTTATGTTTCCAACAGTTTGTCCTTTCTTGTCAGTCAAAATCCTTTTGAAAACATATGCTCCCCTCCTTTCTTCTTTCCCCCATTTATTTTCCACATGACTTTGCTTCACTTTCCCCTTCCTCCAAGTAGTTTCCAGCCTCATGTGAATGTCAGAGTGGCTAATGGTTTGTGTTTGGCCATGTCACATAAATCAGTCAGTGTGAGAAGAGGGGTTTATGAGGCCAGTGTGGGTGGAAAGTGTGGTGTGGTGTGGTGATCAGGCGGGTGTGGATGAAGAGTTTACACTTGGATCAAAGTGGGCAATCACTGGGAAACCTCAGGTATCTGTGAATACACAGCGTGCTAATGGAAAACACACACGTGCAGCAGGGAACTGAGGGTGACACTGGTGTCCAGACATGTCTTTTTGTTCCTTCAGACAGCACTAATCGATTTGGTAACCTCTGTCTCTGCCTCCGTGTTTGAACACCACTGTGTGCGCGTTTGTGTGTGTGTGTTCGGTCACTTCATAATTGTCTCCTGCAGTCCTAAATGAAATGGCATTAATGTGGACCAATGAACAAGACTAATCTGTCAGCTTCAGATTGACTAAACTTTCATTAGGGAAATGACTCAAGCAGGATGATACACTCGTGGCTGGACACGCGCACAAACACACTTACGCACAATTTATAACTACATATTAATTCATATTGACGCGGAACTTGCCGTCCCTCTGTCATGGTTTCTGTTGGGACCCAGCATCATTTCATGAAGCCTGCACCCTGCTGCGCCTCCCAGTAAGCGCTGATACCTAAACTGAGGGAGACGCAGGGAGAGAGAGAAAAAGAAAGAGGCAGACAGTGTAAAGTGGGTCATAACGTTGGCATTCCTGCGCAATGGTGCCTTTTTTCTCATGAGGCTATACACTGAGGAACAGCTGAGAAAAACAAAACAAAACAGGCAACAAACAAACGGATGTGGCACGGCTTCATTTTGGTGGGGAATTCAAACTGTTGCCAAACAGCTGAACCAGACTGTCGGGTAAAGCTGGTGAAATGCCCAAATGGCCAACTCTGCTGGTTAAACCACTGCTCCGCGCGCTATCATCCATTTTCGCTCATTCCACGCCCGTCTTAAGCGTTTGCTTATTAACATCCACTCTCAGGCAGCTCATCGAGCGTGTGAGAAATCGGCTTATCGTGTTGCCTCTGTGTTGGTGAGAGCAGAGGATGTGCGCGCAGAGGCAGAGGTTTGGTGGTTTGTGAGTCCACTCTGCAGACCGCACAGGGAGGCAGGCGCTGAGGAGCAGTTTGCTTCTGAGGCTTGTTTTTTGGACATAAAAAAGTGACACTTTATGATCATGGCGCGTTTCTTGTGATCGTCTAATTATCATGGAGAAATGGACTAATCGGACATTTTTGGATGGAATTTTGGCATTTCAAAACGCTACAACTAGGAATTAAAAATGATGTCCAAAGCGCATGGAGGGACCTTGTGAGATCAACAACTCCAGTCCTAAATGGCAGAGCTTGAAGTTTGCAGAAATCTCAGTTTGGAGAGGGGTAAGTGATCGTTTTCCATCTTTTCTCCTTCTTGCAACATCTGGAGAGGAATACTCTGTATGGTGCTCACATTCCTTTGGGTGTCTAGTAGCCTTCAATGTAAACAGGCTGGAGCCCAATTTTTCTATTGCGCTTGTTTTTATGGAGAAATATATTCACCCACGCTGCTGCAAATGCTCGAGAAATGAATCTTAATTGGGGATTGCCAATTTGCACGAGGTCTTCATGATGTAATAATTAGACTAATGTTTATTGGGATTTTAGATGCAAAAAGTCTTACTTAATTACACTATCACTCAAGCGGTTTATTATAATTGCTGTGAGATTTTGTCAGTTCATGTGAGAGCTCTTGATGAAGCGTTGGAGCTGCGGCAACTGTCCCTGGTGCTGAAAATGCCCCTTTGTACTTGTCACTAGGGGGCAGAAAAGCCTCTTAATTTGTCGATTTAAAAAAAGACTTGTTCTGCCCTCAGTTCATATAGATCTGGATCTGCCACATTCTTTACACTGCTGCATCTTCTGCACTGTTCCCAGAACCATCCAACCATCACTGAGATGTTCATAGATTCTGTCAACACAATGCTTTGGTGCGAAGATGCCTAAGAAACTGACAGACCACAAAGCATTACAGGGGTGTGCTGGATTGTCGTTGGCATCAGCAAAAATAGGATCTTTTTTAAAGCCAGGCAGGACATGTTCAGCACCACACAATCTGACAGAGGTTCGCGTCGAGCTTTGATGACAAAAATTGAAGCCCCAGCAGTCCCTGGGCTATTAGAGCGACCCTTTTTGCTCTCCCCCCTTACAGTGTCAAAAAATATGGAGCATCCTTGACACTTAAAAAGCAGGATGTGTCAAGCTGTCAGTCTTCACCCCTGCAGTGCCTGGGTCTGTGTGTTTCTTTCTCTTTGTGAGCGCTGGGCTTTGAGGATGAGGGCCCCCGCTAACCTCAGTGGACAAGAACGCCACCTCTGTATTCGTTTTGGCAACACTTGTGCTTGATGAGCTGCATGCAAAAGCAAGCTCCTGCTGAGAGAGAAAGAAAAAAAGAATGATGGAGAGAGACAGAGAGAGAGGTTCAGAGGAGCATGCATGGCTGCTAATCTCCTCCACATGGAGGGAATGGCTTTTCCATGTAAAATGTGTTTTTCCTCATGTGTCTCTCCTGTATTGATGATGATGAATCTCAGCACGTCCCCTCTGTCTTCTCTCTGTTCCCCCGTTTGTCTTTGCCTCTTCCTTTTTGTACCTCCAGGGCAGAAAGAGCAAGCAGACATCAGGAGGGAGCACACTTTAATCCTTTTAGATCTTCTCTGCTTTTTTAAACAATTTTTTGTAATTTTCAATTTTGTTTCCTCTCCTTCCTGTTCATTTCCTTTCTTGGGGTTTCCTTCTTTCTGCCTGAAGTATGACCTTACACTTTACATTTTAGTGGGTTACTAATCTCAGACCATATGGTTGAACTGTTACTAAACTATTGTTTTGGTTTTAGTACTGAAACTCAGGTAGTGCTGGAAAAAATCTTCATTGGTTGCATCCAATTTAGCAATGATCAGTCTCACAGTTATGTTTGTTGTTTCCTTTCCCGCTCCCTCCTGAAAGACCATCATTTGCACGACATAAAATTTCACTGATCTTTAGTTACCGTGTCTGGCTGCATGCTGACTTTGCCACTGGCACATGACATTTGTCCTTGCCTGCTGGGATTCTTGCAGCTATTATCAGTATAAATCTGCAGTTTGCACGTGCATGCACAGTGCTTTATACACCTGTGTGTAAGTAAGAAATAGAAATGAAATTATTCATAAAAACTGGCTTTTATTTTATTTCCTTTCATGCCCTTAGCAGTTAATGAGCTACCCAGAAGCCCGACTCCCTTGTACCCAACACTTTTAGGCCTCTCTTGTGTCCTGAAATGAAGCACCAGGCAGGCAGTCGCTTATAATTTCTCTCGCTTACAGTTCTTGTGAAGCAGTTGAGATCAGACAGTTTGCTCGGCAGTCTGGCTCTGCAGCTGAAGATACTGTATCTCAATCTACTCACAGTCACCCAGTCCGGCTTTGGGAGGAAGAAAGAGGGAGCTTGGACATTCAGGAGCAGTCAACATCAATATCCACCAAATATGCACAGAAACACACACACTCACACACACACACACATACAGGCTTCATTTCCCTCCTTTGAAGTCAGTACTGCTGAACTCCTCCACTCGGGGAGCCCCCTGTAGCATCTTTGGCGAATGCATTATCATGCGGCAGTTGTCATGTGTTTATTTTTATTCCGGTGCTGCTCCACACTCTGCACCCCAGGGGGACCTGGGAACCCATTTGTAACATTGGCGACTTGAGCTCTGCCTTGAGCGCTCTTAATTAGGTAAAGTGAGTGACTGGGAGATAAGAGTGTGTGTTTTCTCCTCTTTTTGCCCATCATTTCCCTGTACTTCACAACCTTTTATGTTGCTAATGAGAGGACCTACCAAAGTATTTTGACTGTTTCCATACAGGGTTTTTGTAATGAGTTTGCTTTAAAAGGTGTTTATTTATTAATGTCTCCCCCTAGGTTCTGCTAGTTAACACTTGCTGACATTTGGCCACAGCAGAATATGAAGTGTTAGGCCCATAATGATTAAATATATTAATTATAATTGTGTCAGTTCAGATTTGTCTCCTGCAGATTCATCTGTTGACTTTTCATCCAACCAATCACAGCGTTCAGATCATAGACTGTATATATAAAACTACGATGTAACCTTGTCTCAAAAATGAGGCAGTGCAAATAAAAAAATGCAATACCCCCGATGGGTACTAGATGCTGGCTCCAAACTCTGGCTTCAATTGGCTTCAATTTAAAAATTGTCATTTTCAATTATGAAACACTCAGTCAGTGCATTTTCCCCATAAGTCATTCTGATGTCATTAGCTAAAGTCAGTTCTTTTTATCAGTGATCTGGTGATCCATCTGGAAAAATAAAAATCATAGTTAAGTGGATATTAAGCTTCAAAAAGATGAGGATTTAGGGGTGTGACGAGACCTTGACGTGCGTCTCATCCACATTGGGAAACATCCTTGGTTTCAAGAGTCAGACCCGCCCCCTCACCCTCCCTTCATGTCCAAATATGGTCACTTCTGCCTCCAAACAACCAACATGGCGACGTTCAAATGTCAAACTTCTGGCTTCAAAATGTGAGTCCACAAACCAAAGGGTGATGTCAGGTTATGTTGGGCTATTCGATGCACAGTCTAAGGTACAGATTCACCTCAGAGTTAATGCTAGCGCGAAAGCGCATTGATAACCATTCATTCTGTGCCAGTGTTCAGCACTAATTCAGACTCTTCAGTCTAGAAGTGATGTTTGGTTTGCTGCTCATTCAAGCTCTCACATTCAGGGAGCACAAAATTAGCTCATGCAGGCACAGCACATAAGAATAATTGCCCGGCAGTCTGACTAAGTTATCAGAGTATTATAATACTGCTGTGGCCTTGTCTGTCTTTTAATACGCTTTTAACAAGAAAATAATGTACCGTGGATCACAGCTGAGCTGACAGTGAATACTGTGACAAAATGACTTTTTTCCTTTGTTTTTGTATTGTTGAAGCCTCAAGCAAACCTAGAGGTGCCATATTATTATTATTATTATTATTATTATTATTATTATTATTATTATTATTATTATTATTTGAAACGG
>OOFC01018989.1:28580-44157 GCA_900323345.1 Pseudochromis fuscus
TGTATTGCTGATAAACCACACAGATCTGACAATGGTGACGTCAGATCAGGAAGCATCATATGGCTTCTTTTCTTTATGTAATTTCTTCAAACATTCACTAGAACCTGGTAAAGGCAGCACCATAGTGGGAATCTGACCAAAAAGATTTGGGTATGTACTTTGACCGGTGCCTTGTTTAAGAAAGGTTACTATATATAGTTACTTTATATATCAGTTAGAGTTGAACAACACAATTTTTTAAAAATCCTGATGCTGATCAAACTCTTAGTAATTACTAACTAATAATTAATTAATAATCATGGTTTTCTAACTACAGTTATGATTATTGCTTTAATTAACATCATTTATTATTTTTCAAAATATGTGGTTTACCCGAGGGTTAACCACAGGCTATTTCCCAGCTTCATGCAGTGTTGTCCCTGGTTGCCTGGCAACATCAGTGACCACACCTTGAAACTGCAACTTATTTGTTGGCACACAGACATACAACAGGGACCATGTTAAATGTTCATTACTGACAATAAGTTTTTCCATCCCTGTGCACAGTGCTGGCTGTTTTGTACTCTTTGTGCTAAGCTAAGTGAGCCTGCTGTTGACTGTACAGTAGCTTCACATTAAAATAGAGACATGAGAGCGGTATTTATTAGCACATCTAATTATTGTGACTGTTCCTTCAGTGAAGCAACATTTTGATTTCACAGACTTCTTGGTCCGACTTTATCAGAATAACAATGAGCAGGACCCAGGTTTTTTTGCCATGGCAGAGGATTTAATGGCATTAGTTCCATGTTGTGGTTTTAAAAGAGAGAAACATGCAGCGTGCACGTTATCTCTGCATTCATGCAGGGTTTCTCTTGTGCTACCTTTCAGTGACACATCAGGTGGATTATAGACACTAGGTCTCCCACAGGTGTAAACGTGAGTGTCTGTCTGTATTTGTCCTGAATGACAACAGATTCAGGCGGTTTACCTGCTCACCATTGAATACATGCCAGGAAAAGGCTTCGGGTCTCCATCACCCTGAACAGAAACAAGCAAGAAGACAAACTGAATAAATGAAATGTCACTTTATTATTTGTTCATTATGTATGATTATTATGCTTGAACAAATATGACCAGCCAGTAGTCACTTTGTTGGCCATCACAGTGGAGGAGCAGGTGATGGAATTTGGAGTCTGCCAAGGCTTTACTTCAGTACTGTCACAAATGTGCTAGCAGCACTCATCCCACTGTGGTACAGCCTGATTTCCCCACACACTTATCCAGAAGTCATCATCTGTCACAGAGCTGTGCGCCTGACTAATTTAATTTCATAAGATGATGAATGTCCTGAGAGGAACAGTGGAACAAGATGGAGACCGGATGACATAACCCCAAATTTAGAAGTATATGTAAGAAGACGATGTGGATTACACGGTCCATGTGGTTTATCATCTCGTATTTATTTTTATCACTCTACTGCAGTGATATTAAAAATCATGCTGCCCGATGGATTAATCAGAAAACAAGACTTCAGATGGTTTTTGTAGATGTACGGTTTGATTGTTTTTCTCTTTGACAGATTGCAAAGTGATAGATTTTAAATGAACCAGTATTTTGTACAGTGGCCATATTTATGTGGGAAAACGTTTGCAATGAAAGCCTCTAGCATCAGCGTATTCTATATCAAATTATTAAACAGTGATATCTTACTATCACTCCCAAGTATTGTCAGTAATCTTGGCTACATCTTTTGGCTCTTCACTGACAGTCCTCTCCATACCTGTAGTTTTTTATTTTTAGACGACATCTCTTAACACTATCTTGACATTATTCCCAGAGAATACCACCGGTTTTTACACTGACCGTCTGCACCTCTCACTTCATTCCACTACACAATGAAAATCCAGTGGCATGAGACTTGAATCCCTCATGAGATCCATTTCCATCAAAATGAAATTCTTCTCTGCCTTATTCTAGTCAAAGTTACATCCCTGCTGTGTGATGCACTTTTCTGCTGAGGCTTCAAACTTTTACCTTTTGTGGTGGCTTCAAGTGAGTGGCCAGATTTCCACATTTAGGATCAGAGAGACGTGTCTTTTGAGAGATTTCTAATTAACCTCAGTGGGACAAACTGGACATATTTACACCTGTCTCTGTGAGATGTGTTTTTTTTCCCATAACAGCTGTTGCATCAACAAAAGACGCTTAAAAAAAACAACAAAAAAAACCCCTCTATGTGCAAGTGTATTAACTAAAACCCCAGATATTGACTCGGAGTTTCATCTCTCTCAAGCAGATTTCAAGTGGTTTCATTTTTTCTTTAATATCAAAACAAAATGAAAGAAATCAAGCGGCTGCCTGAAGGTGGGAAACATTAAACTGGGTAGCATGCATGAAAGCTAGCAGGCATGGCACTGTACACTATTTACTAATGCAACAATGTGATGGTTGAATGGTGTCTGAACCCCAAACCACCCACATCTTTCCAATGCTGCAGGTCGGGATCCCACTCATAAAGCCATGGGACAGTGAGCAGAGTTTGAGCCTTTTTATCCGTCCTTTAGCGAGATGAGTTTGCCATCATCTCTGGTATTGAACCATTATTGTGTGTTGCTCTGCTTCAGTACAGCAGGATTTTTTTGTCTTCGAGCGTGGCTGTTGAACAGCTGTAAGCGAGATGAGAAGTGTTCAGGGAGAAAGCAGTGCTCCAATGTAGCCGGAAACATTACACAACGGGAAATAAAAACCCATCACAAATGGACACCGGCCTCACTATCATCCATCCATTCATACATATTCTATAGCGTGCACATTAAGTTGCTCCTGAAGAATGAGTTCGTCTTGAATGGCTGATGAAGTAAATGAAAATGTCAGTGGTGGAACGTGGGCGAAGAGGACTTCACCCTCGGGAGGGAAATTCCTGTGTGATAGGCAGAGTATATAGAGCAGGACGGACAGATGTGCTGTCTATGAGTTTTCCTGTTGCACACACACATGCACACACACGCATCCCACATGTCAGCCCATTAAATCTTACTTTTGGTAGTGCATTATCATGAATGTTATGTCATCATTCTTATCCATGTAACCCAATGGCTGACCGCAAAGAGCCCAGCTGATGTGTCAGACACACATCTGCTGCACTATCCTCCTCCCCTGCTCTTTATAATCACTCCACAAACTAGACAACAATACAAACCAGAGCTGGTAAATGCACAGTAGCGTGTTTGGCAGCCACGCTGACACAGCTCCACATGGTCTGAGAGACATGAACGTTAGAGAGGGGTCGATGCAAAGAGCAGGAGGTGGGTGAGCGGCACAGATGACCAGGAGACAGGTGGAAATGTGTGTTTTCAGAGAGACGGTGGTGCCACAGATCAGAGCGCATCACAGAGGCAGATGAACAGCGGGGTTTTTAGTGTGCTTGCTTGTTGTCTGGAATGTGGAGACTTACTGTCTGAAGTCTGTCGGTCAAATCTGATGTGAGGAAGAACACTAGTGTTATTTTTTTTGTTGTTTTTTTGGAGGTTTGAGCTACAGGTGTAGCTGAGTGTGAGTGCACACTGGCACTGAGCTGAGGTGGAGGTGGACTTCAAATTTTATGTCGTGGAAATGGATCGAATTTGTTCTTCACTTTTTGGTCCCACAGCTTTATCTGCTCATAAAGTGCGATCTACTTTTATTCACGGTCCTGCTGACAAGTCTGCTGTAGTAACTGTAGCGACCCTCCTGGCGCGTAACATATACCATATTGGTGGCACCCTGGCTGTACCACAGAAATGCAGGCTTACACAGATTGGTAAGTTGATGTTTGTGTGTGTCTGTGTGTGTGTGTGCATTGTTTGTGTGAGTCTAGACACTGTTACACAATGTGTCACATAGATTAAAGCAAACTGACAGGGTTTTTTTCCTGTGCATTTTCCCTTGTTTGCACTTACATTGACATATGTTGTCTTAAACCCTCTTATCCTTATGTTTTTGTGTTAAATCTGTGTATATGGACAAACACATTGCATATTGAACGTATTGCGTGCTGGTGCTATTAATAGCCCAGGAACAGAGCAGGAGCTCATGTTTATGTATCAGAATATCCCCAGGATGATTCAATTGCTCACTTTCTGCTACTATAACTTTGAACCTGTAGGAGGCTTGTCTTAATGAGCTCTTGCTCATTACATGCAAAGAAAGATTTGTGTGGTCTGTATGTGGATTTTTAATATTTATTTGTCACACCAATGCTTATGTGTAAATGTCATGCTCAGTCAACCAAAACTGAATCACATCTTGATTCAACTTCAGCATGTCAAACAAACCTTCAAGTCATGGGAGCTAACAGGCATTTAAAGAGCAATAAGTAGAAAACACAAACCCTTCATCCAGACAGTTTTATTTTGGTTTCATTGCTATGCTTGTTGTGTTTCATTAGCGATGGAACTGACTGGATAGTTGGTGCTGGTGCCGTATGTCCCATGAATAGTGCATGAAGGATCAGGCAGATGCTGGTGAATATGAATTTATGTAGTTATGAATAAATTATGATAAATCTTTGGGCCGTTGTCCATTCCCGGCATCACCCTCAGACCAAATCTCACTTGAGATCTCTTTCAAATATTAGCCCTAACTGATAATACACTTACAGAAGCTTGGCTGCGAGGAGTCTCGCATCATCATGAGATCACAAGTGACAGGGAAGATTGAAAATGATGAATAAGAACTACTGTGGTTGTTAATGTCATGCCAGGTTATGTGTTTGCCACCCTTATTGTTTGGATCTGAGTGAGGACGGGCTTTGTTCATCGGGTTATCACAAAGGTGTCTTCATCGCCTGCCCCATTAAAATATCTTTGAATTGCCATTGGCCTCAGTGGTGAGACAAAGCTTTGATCTGCTCTCTGCTCTGTGCCGATTGAGGTGATGAGCGCACACACATAAACACACACACACAGCAGCAAATGCACCGTGTGTGTGTGTGTGTGTGTGTGTAAGCCAGAACAGACCAGGCTGGACTTAGAAAAACAATCATTTACATATTTTGCCGAGTTAAAAATGACAGGTTTCATACTGGGGTGGAGCAGCAGTTTATAGCAGTCTTTTTATATTCTCGTGTGTAAGGTTGCGAGGGGAGAACTCGTGAAGACCAGACTCAGACGGACAGGGAAGCATAAAGACATCTGGGGATAACTTGCATATAATTTCCATGTAGGGTTAAAAAGACACTGACTTCATTTTTTTTCTCGGGGAAGTCTGCGAGATAGACACAGGAATTGCAAATTTAAACTGTAAATTTATATTCTCATGCTCAGATAGTTTGAGTATTAATGCTTGAGGGGAAATGGGACTAGAGATAAGTGTCAAGGTGCACCGACCATTTGATTTAACCATCGCCGGTCTCTTGAGAAACACTCACATTAGTTCTCATCTATGATTACGAGCCGACTCCCCTCTCCTGGGTAGATATGAACCCTCCCGCTCGCCTCCTTTTTATGCTTTTCAGTCGTCGGCCTATAACTCGGTTTGAGGTTTGACTCCTCGTGAGGCTTATCATGCTGATGGAGAGTAAAGTGACTGGATAACGCCTGCAGAAAGGTCAGGGGATGGCAGGGATGGATAGAAAACCAGAGGAAATAGGGTAAACATGAAAGGAGAGGCAACAAGGGAGGAAGTGGAGTGGTGTTTTGACGAAAACAGATGCTGAATTGATACCTGCATGTCAGTCCTGTGTTTCTGCAGAGCTGCCTCGTGTTGAGGTGTTGAGCTGGATGAAACCAAACCAGACTTCTGTATTCCCTTTTAGCATTTTCTTGTGAAATGTATCTGGCTGCTTCTCGGAAAAAAAACACTCTTACATATTTATACTCTGAGGGAATAGCGCGAGAATGGGCATGTATTTTCTAGTATTGGTGAATAACGTTTATTCACTTTGGGCCTGATTTATGATATTACAAATCTAAGGACTGGAGGAGGAGTGCTGCTGCAAGCTTGTCTCGTCTGAGTCATGGGTTTTTATTTCCTGAATCAGTGTGGGAGACTGTGGGTATGATCAATACTACAGAAAACCCACATGTGATGGTGACCTCCATTGAATTCCATTGTTAATGAAGCTATGGATTTCAGAAGTGGCCGTGTGAGATAAATAATGCAACATGGCCCATTTTCCTGTTTTTGATTAAGTCTTTTCCCTGAGTCTCTCTGTGTCTTCAGTGTCCTATTATTTTCTACAGCTCTGAAGAGGTCTGACAACACTGTAAAATACTCACTCATATGTTATGTGAGTTTGTGTTGATCCTAATAACGTGATAAATGATTAAATATCTCAGAGGGCTTGAGGGTATACTGCTGCATGTAGACCTTGTACTATTTATGAATAATATCTTTACATTAGCAATGAATTCAATGACGTTGCAAACTATAGAAAAGGTTTGTTTGATCTTATTGCATTTTTAATTAATGTTTAATGCTGTGCTTTACCGTGCACAACTTTACTTTTCACTCTCACTGATCTGATCAAAGTCCAGACTTGTAATCAAAAACTCACTGATGCATTCACTGTATGTTACATATGCATATCCTGCACATGCTAGATACACAGTGGAGCTTTTAGCAGTTAGCGAGCCAGATATTTCTCTCAGGTGTTGGAAGAGACCAAAAGAGCTAAATCATATGCAACTATCGGACCAACAGTCATCAGCTGGACAGAAACGTGACTCTAGATTAAAGTCATATTGTGTATTCAGAGTGTCTAGCTACAGGCAGCTGTTTCCCAACACAACTGCTATTTAAAATTCAAATATGTGCTATTTTCTCAGTGTTGTGATAGACATACATTTTCACTTTGTTGTTGACCAAACTGACATATCACATGTTCACATCAGTAATCCCTTGTACTTTAGATAAATTCCAGCATTTATGTTATAAAAGGTGACCCTTCCAGTCCATTAATCTTGGCTAAAACCTAATCTCACCAGATATACCACTCTAGAATAGACCCATTTCCAGTGATCTGCTAGCAGCTACCACAAATAGCAACTGAGCTTCTGCTGTATATTCAACCCATTATATTCAACTCTTGTGCTTTAAGTTACCAACATGGCAGGCTGGGTGACAATTAGTGCGTTTATGATTTGCTATGCACCTTGGAAGGTAAACTACAAATCATGCATTCATGTGCTTTTGTTTGTGTGTGTGTTTATGTGTATTAATGTCCCTGGAGTGACCATCTACGACTAAAAGAACTCATCAAAAATCGAAAGCAGAAAGTGCGGCAGTGCTCATCTTTTCCTCAGGACAGAGAAACTGCTAACAAGCACTCTGCTGAGTGTGCGCTCTCTTAAGTATGCTTCAATATGTGTTTTAGAGCCATGAGAGGTTTGACTTTTGCAGTCTTTGAAGATAATCACCCATGTCTTTAGAATATGTGTTTTTATGTTCTGTGTGTGTGTGTGTGTGTGTGTGTGTGTGTGTGTGTGTGTGTGTCCTCTTGAGGAGAGAAATGTTACAAATGTCCAACAACTTCTGAATATTTAAATGTTCTCATTTTTCCAAAGGCTAATGGACTGTTACAGTTTGTATTCAAAGTCCCTGAAGACTTAGAATAATTGGGCTACTGTCTAAGCATCTGTATTTATAGGTGTTTATATATTTAATTGTAGGGTTGTAGGATTTTTGCAGAGTGAATTTTCTTTATTAATTTAAAATGTTGGTATTGTGCCATGGGAACGTTGAACACAGCTAAATCCTGTTATTATTTAGACACTGGCTTTAAGGATAAACATCAGAGTTAACTCCACAACAACAATTGATGCTTGGATTAAAGGCTTGTATATAGCAAATGTGTTCACGCGCAAACTATGATGTGTACGTTGTTTCTTTTCACTCTTTCCGTCTGCTGTCTTAAACTGTAAAAGATTCACATCGCTTTGCAGTATTAATGTTCAAAGACGTGTGTAATTCCTCGCAGTAATCCCCTTTCCGCCGTCTCCAGTTTGGGAGTGCACCCTCTCTGCTGCAGGCTGTGGTGTGGCCGCGTATTAAGAGATGAGCTCAGCACTATAAATCCAATTAAATTGTATTATTGTATATAAATATGTGTGCGTATGTATTTGATTGTGTGCTTTAAAGAACCACTTTGCTAATTTGACATTGTCAGACCAGTGTATGTGGTAGAGGACTGTATCATTACAGTAAGATGATCTATTAAAGAAATGCTATTAAGATGCATTATGGGAAGTGTAGGATCCTGCTGCTTTGACTCTGAATACATTTCATACATCTTTATCTGCCTCGAGTGCCTCCCTTTACTTTATATAAGTGCAACTTCAAATCCCTTAAGTACCCCTTAATAACATCATGATATGTTGATATGTAGTATATTATCCTCAAAAGTGTGTTTATCATCAATTGTCTGTTTATATGCGTGTGGGCTTTGTCTCACCTTTATCTAAAGAAGACGATCTCAAACTGAAGTGGTGCCGCTTTTGTCTACATAAGATAAAAAGAGCAACTGGGAAACAAAACAAGCACCATGTGGGTATCATCGTCTTTATTATTCAGCATCAGCAAACAATTTGTGTCTGTTCGAGGTTGATTTGTACGAGCAGATTCTGTCCCTTGGCCTTAAGACTTGGCTCCAGCACTTGTCTTGACAAGCATCCGACAAACTGAAGTGTCCTTAAGAAAGCCGCTGAACTCATAACAGCTCCGGAGAGGAAGGCTGTAAAGCTGACAGTTCATCTGGGGGCACTTTTTTGTTGTTACCATATTATCCACGGTATATATCAGATCTTGTTGTGGTGCATTGTGTGACTGGGAAAGATATAATAAGATAAATATAATGCACAGCAATGAATTAAATACAAAAGCACCAGGATCAGGCAGTTTCTGTTCAACCACAGGTGTTTCTGTCGACTCACTGTCACCAGTTAATATTAAACTCTTTAGAGAGTCTGTAGAATAGAGAGGGATGCATATTTCTTTATGCGACTATGAAACTGCCTCAGATATTTTTCAGTCCAGTTAATTAAATATTCACATTTAAGGGATTTCATGATATTTTGTTTTGCCTCTTTATTTACTGTAAAGACAAAATATGGGCTATATGTATGTACTGAGGCATGTTAACATAGAAATCTTTCATGCATAACCAGACACACACACACACACACACACACACACACACACACACACAAATATGCACACACTTCACTAATGAGGATGGAAATCTTGCTGTCTTTCTGCTGTCATCCCTGTCTGTATCTCTGCCACCAGCTGTCACACAAAGTAAAAAGTCTGAAGTTTTATCTTTTATCCTTCCTCGATGCTGGACAGTACGAGGCAGTCAAGCAATCAAACACAAAGTCACATCTCACCATCATTTCATCCCTCTGTTCCCCTCCTCAGAATGCTATTTTCCTTATTTCAAGTGGCTTTAATTGAAACTTTTGCCGATACGTCGCTGCCATAAATTGAGCTTTCTCGGGTTAAGATTCGGGTGCATATACACAACAATGCATCGCAGGGGCTGACAGTTAATCACTATCAGCCTGTGCTCAGTGTGAAAACATTAGGTTTGCAATCAGAATGTTTTGTGTTGTATTGATGAGCAGAGACATTTAGAAATGCCACAATATTTAAAACAGCCATAACACAGATGCAACTGGTACCAACACTGTGCAACCCAACATTGAACTCTGCTCAGTAAATAAACCACAAAACAGCAACGTAGTTTGCCTTTTGATTTAGTATTTTTCAGTGCTGTGTGAAAAATCTGAAAGACAGATCCCACAAAACCTTTGCTCATTAAAACTTAATCATCTGCAAAGGTAAGCAACACAAGCAGCAGTCTTAAATGTAGCTCAGCCGCAGCTTCCACCTGCTTCGGCATGATATGGAGATTTTTACCTCCAACACCCTGCAGGCCCTCTGTGAAACTCAGAACAAGGAGATACACATTAGAGGAGTCTCTCTCTATGAGACGTCTCTATTTCCTCCTTGTCTGAGTTGCTCTGAGGAGCAGGTCAGTGGGGAACAGAAAGGCAGCCCTGTGTCTTCACACAGTAGGATTTCTGTCGCAATTTGGACTCTGACCCACATCAGCTGCTGACTTCACTACTAACTGTGCGACTCTGTGACACGTTACCTTTACTTCTTCCTGAGAAAACACAAATAAAGCCTGACACCTGTTCCTGTTGTGGTTTAATATAGTGCTCCACTAACCCTTAGTGTTTGTGCGTGTGTGTTTCTATCTGCAGTGGAGCGATGCATGAGTGTGATGCAGTCCGGGACACAGATGGTAAAGCTGAAGGCAGGATCTAAAGGGCTGGTGAGACTCTTCTACCTGGATGAGCATCGCTCCTGCATCCGCTGGAAGCCCTCACGCAAGAGTGAGAAGGCCAAGAGTGAGTATACACATACACACACACACATATACATATACACACACATACTGGGGATAAAACAACTCATACACACTCTCTTTTCAACCTCACTGTTGTGCTTTTTTGCAAATGCTGCTACAAGTTTTGCTTCATTTAGATTTATTTTTATACTTTCCTTGCCATGAAAAAGTATACAGACTGTGTACGTCATTATCTTTTACTCTGTGAATATGACATTGGAGCAATTTTGCATCCCCACTTGTGACAGGAACATAGATCAGATATTTCTGCCTGTGTTTATGGGGAGCGATGACGAAACAAAAACTTGGTTAGATTTAGGGCCTGATGAGGGTTTGGGTTACAAACTGTTAAAGTTCAGTGTTTTGTTGACTCATCCATCCACCCTGACCTTCTCTCTGTAGGATTTTTGCTGTGGCCACTAGTGGGTTCTGTCACTATGAAATGTAACTGTAGGTTGTAATAACTTGCTAGTTCAAATTATCTATAGGGTTGTTTATTTTCTTATAGAAGAACAAAGTTGGAAAAACATTATTAAACATTATGACTTGTGTCTTAAAGGAGCTTTTTCGAGACAAATTAGTGACAGTTATGAGCTGCTGTGGAGGTTAAAAGTTACAGCACTAAAAATGTTGCATCATCTGATATATATAAGTTCAAGGTGTTTAGGAAGTCGATCTATGCAAGAGATTAAAAATCCCTTGCAAATTTGACTTTTTCTTTATTTCTTATTGAAGTCCCTGCAGAATTGTTGAATTTCCTGAGTTACTGAGATAAATGTGGCTCCTTTGTTAAAAGAGAGGTAATAGAGAAGTCAACAATTGATAAAAATGAAGGGAAAGTACTTATGTTACTAATCAAATTCCAGAAATTATGTCATTTGAAAAGGTGACTTTGTTTCAAAAATACTCAAATGTAATTCTGTCCAAAGTACATATAGAGTGGTATAGATGTCATCAGTGAACATTTAATTTCTTTCCTTTTACTTTATATCAATTAAAAAAACAATAAACAAATGCAGGACTCAGGTGATGAAGTCCTGTGCTTTGTATGTCTGTTATTATTCTGTTTGATACCACTTTGTGTCCAAAACTTGGCAACAAAGTTTGGAGAATACAACATTTTCATAACCACAATGACGGAGACAGCTACAAAAATAAGATCCAATTAACAGAAAAAGAAAATCCAGAATGATTCTTTAAACTTACACAGCAATAATAATACATGTCTTACATTTTTTTTTTTTTTTTTTTTAGCATTTATCTTGTTTTCAAAGAGCTTCACAGATTGTCACTTCTTCCTTTTATTGTGGCAGTAACCCTCCCATGTTTCCTGGAATGTCTGTTGAAGTTTTATAATCCGAGTTCGCCACACTGCTCTGCCTCCGAGGGGATTATCATTATATATTTCATGGCCCCCTCAAAACACTGTTGGCACTTTTTTTTATGTCACTGATTTTATGTATCAACCCACTGAAGCATACATCTTTCTATGGACCTGTCTTTACATGTTTACAAATGCCACTGTGTGTGTAGACTGTCAGCATTAGATAAGCCTCTCAGATCCTCTGCATTGACATGATTAAGAGAAACACACAACAGCTGCTTCGGTCTTTCTTTGAATGTGTGTGTGTGTGTGTGTGTGTGTGTGTCTGTCTAGGCGGGATCAAAATCAGGCCGCCATATTGTTACTTTCAGCTAAATTTTAGAGATGAGATTATGTAACAGGATGTGAGACTAATGGGGGGAATGGCCATGGATGATTTTGGAATGGATTATAGCAAAATATATTTTGGGGTTTGGTATAAGAAGTCAATTAATTAAATAACATAATCATATCACTCATTCTTTAATCAATCAATTTACCATAATGGTGATTTTCAAAATAAAAGGGTTTATTGCTCGGAGAGAAATACATTGATGTGGGTCTTTAATGAATAGTTTTTGTTGTGCGAGACACATTTGCCAACATGTTGAAGGATCGTGCTGACAGACGTGAGGGAAATAAGCAGACACATAAGGCACATGTATAAATTCAGAACAGGACATAGTTCACCGCAGGCACTTTCCTCTTTCCCAACAAAGACAAAGAATCAAAGAGCTGACTTTATAGTCCAATCTCATTAGACCGTGATATTCTCTGCAGCCTCCAGGAGTTGCTTACTCTGTGTATTTTTACACACGATAGAGAGAAGCAGTGAAAGTGGAGAAACTCACATAATTTTGGTCATGGTTATTTTTCACAAAGCTATGCAGTATGCACTTTTTTTTTATATTTCACACTCATTCGGCCAGCTTTATTTCTCTCTCATTACATTTTAGTAGGAGCTCTTGATTAAAACATTAATGAATAATGGATTTTTTTCCAATTGTCAGCAAATCCTAAACTTTATGACCCTTTACCCTTTCTGAGTCTCCCAGTTTCAAACTCATTTGTAACTACCGAAGAGAACGCTTTAAATATATGTTGTTTCAGGCTCATTGATTTCCTAAAGCTGCTTTGCTCTTTAGTTTTTTGCCTTGTTAGAGCCCGATATGTAACAACGACCCAAAATGTAACAACGTCCTGAATTATAAAAAAATTTAATAAAACCCAAAATGTAATAACTGGTCGATAATGTAACAAAAGTGCTGAGCCTGAAATGTTATTTAAAAAAATCCAAAATGTAATAACGGACCCAAAAATGTAAGAAGCTGTTACATTTTGGGCATAGTTTTTACTTTTTGACCAGTTATTACATTTCGGGCTCAGCATTTTGGTTACGCTATCGACCAGTTATTACATTTTTGGTTTTATTACCTTTTTTTTAATTTATTTATTGATTTTATAACACTTTGGGTCATTGTTACATATCAAACTATAAGAAGTCTACGTTGCCATATCAGGAGTACATGGTACTCATGGTTTGGAACAGTGGAAGTTAATGACAGAGTGTTTAGTAGTACTACAATACATTCATAGTTGTTTTGGTATTATCTGAAGGAGTGTTATCTACATACAGGAACCCAGAAGGATATCTACAGGTGTATGTTATTTTTAGGTATTATAACTAATTCTAAACTATTTTTCCTCCATCCATGTCCTTAATCTGTCAGTCACCATCGATTCGCTGTACAAGGTGACTGAAGGCGGTCAATCGGACATCTTTCATCGGCATGCAGATGGCAACTTCGACCAGGCCTGCTGCTTCACAGTGTACCATGGAAACCACATGGAGTCCCTCGACCTGGTGACATCTAACGCAGAGGAGGCCAGAACCTGGATAACTGGCCTCCGCTACCTGATGGCCGGGATCAGCGACGAGGACTCGCTGGCCAAGAGGCAGCGGACACACGACCAATATCCTTCAAACAAAGAGCTGCGCACAAATTACTGCTGTCAGATGAACTGTCATAAGCGGATCAATTTTCTCTGAAAGGAAATCAATTTTGTGTTTATATCATTTTGTTCAAATGATTTTTTTTCTCAGCTCAGAGAAAAGCACTTAATCTTTCAAAGGGTTTTCTTTTAAAACCGCATTCACCCAAAGCACGTATTTGATGTGAGCTGGCATGTGACATATTATCATTAGATTTGTTTTCATCCATATTTTTCAGGGTGTTTGTGCACACCAAGAGACTAAAATACACAGATGTGTCATTTTCCTTAATGTGTGTGTGTGACGTGGATGAAGCAGACGTTTGAGGAGGCTGATAAGAACGGAGACGGTCTCCTGAACATCGACGAGATCTACCAGCTTCTTCACAAGCTCAATGTCAATCTGCCACGAAGGAAGGTCAAGCAAATGTTCCAGGTGAGGATTTAAAGCCACTCCACATAATTTGGTCCTAAATTATAAGGCCATTACTTTAAAAGTAACAGTCCCTGCAGTTTAAAAATAAAGTAATAGTGGGGATACAGATTGAAAAGACACAGTGATTGCACACACTACAAAGCAATTTATGATACTAAAAGAGTTTGTTTTTTTTCCTTCCCCATCAGCTCATTGTTTAAGATCACCAATGTCACGTCACTGTTGCATTTTTTATTTTCATGCTGAGTTCAAATAAATGTGCAAGAAATATTTCATATGTTCATATCCAAGAGAGACACTTTTAGAGGAAAAGGATAAAGTAGTGTAAGGAGAGGACTGCTTCAATTTTTTAAAAGAGTAGTCACATTGAGTAATGTCACAGATCCACAGACCGTATCTACTTTCATCTACTGGCTTTTCTAGTGTGAGTCATTGAGTGCAGCATCACAGAGCAGCGTTGGAGATGTTTATCTATTGTTCACAAATGCAAACTAACCTTTGCTCAGCCACACATGTTGGATTTTGGATCTTATGCCGAAAAAAGTGTGTTGTCAGTTCTGCTTATGTTGTAATTGATCTTTTAATTTGGATTGAGATGTGATGGACAATTTTAAGGTATCACATTCAGAAGCAGGTGTGTGTGTGTATGTGTGTGTGTGGATTGACTGGCAGAGAAATGTGAGCTCAGATGCAGACTAATGATCCAGAAGCTGCACCAAAAACAGATGTCAAAGATCAAAAATGATTTAATTACCACTATCATGGTTGTCAGATAGCAGCTAAAAGGGAATGAGAAGGGCAAGGCAGTAATCACACAACACAGGACAGGGAAGTGGAGGTAATCTGGCAAAGTGAGGAAATTGCATGCAGAGTGTCCATACAGGTGCTGATGAGTAATGGGGAGCAGATGTGGACAGGCTCAGGTAATGGCTTAGGGTGGGAAACACAGTAAAGGAAACTGATAGGAGGTTAGTGGTGTATTTCCAAAATAGTCAGCGGGGAAACTATAACCAGATGATGATGAATTGGTAAAACTTTGCACATTTCTAAATATAGTCTGTGGATGGGAGTGCAGTGCTGGGGGCAGAGCACCTCACACTTTTTGTCCACTACTCCTCTAACATTTTTATCTGGCCATGAAGACATTAGAAATCTATTATAACAAAAATGTATTGCTGTAACTTTCCAAACTGGACCAGTTCTCCTACAGCTCCTGAAATCCTCCTTAAGAAATCTATAGGAGTCTTTGCATTAAATATTCATGACTAAATACTTAAAACATTTGGCTTATCTTCTTCATCTGGTACAGGATATATCTCCTATTATGCCACTTTAACATGTTCAGCCAGTGCTAAGAGAAATTCAAAAACAGAAATATCTCCTGTAACATTACAAAAAAAAAAAAAAAAAA
>OOFC01018989.1:56197-76690 GCA_900323345.1 Pseudochromis fuscus
GAGACACAACTCAGAGCTTTACAAATGCCAGAAACAAACACAATATTCTTCACACACACACACACACACACACACAGGCCGAGCATCTGGATGAACAAAAGCTCTTCAGAATTATTGGATTTTTTTTTAAGAACTAGATAAAATTGACTTTATCTGTAATGTGTATAAACCCTCCACTGTTCTGTGGGAAAGAGAAGCCCAGGCTTTGTCCCCTCTAAATCAGATGTCTGAAAAGTGAAAAAGCATTATTGATTTTCTATAAAGATCCTTTACTTACCCTTCTCTTCCCTCCCCCTCTCTCTGCCCTCGTTCGAGAGCCTTTCCCCTCTCACCATACCCCAGTGGAGCGAGAGGCCATGGAGTCACAAGACAATAAAGAGAAATGGCATAAAGGTTTTTGACTGTCTCACGCAGCAGGAGGGCAGGCGTGCTACTTGTGGCCGTGGTTGAAGTGAGGGCGGCGATGTCAGATAGTGAGAGACTTGACGATCCGCAGGAAGCTCGGAGTCTCTCATTGATTGCTGAAGAAGCTCAGGAGCTCCCACTCACACCTTCAGAATGGCTCACTAATGGACTTTCAGTGCGCTGAAAGAGCTGCTCGGGAAGCTCCTCGGAGAATCTGCAGCTGATTGCACATTGTGTGTGTGTGTCTGTTTTTGTGCCCTCTTGTGTGGTTATACAAGGCAGTAACAGCATTCCCTCTGCCTGTAAATCCTGATAAAGGAGCTACATAAAAAGAAGGCGGCTTAATATCTGTCTGTGTGGTTTTATGCGCATTGATTTGAGTCAAACATATTGAATTGTGCCGTTATTCTTGGACAGTCTTAGAGACGCAGACCAGTGTGGGTGTTTATATAAAGGGATGAGCGAGGTTGCATTTAAGACATATGCATGGGTCAGATGTGTGTTTGTCACCCTCCTCCCATCTCCTTTTGCTTTGTTTTTTCTTCTTCACCCAGGGGAAGCGCCTGCCTGCCTATCTGTCTGCGGATGCTGAGGAAGGTGAGGTGTCTGACGATGACAGCGCTGATGAAATTGAGGACGACTTCAAGCTCAAGAGCAGTAATGTACGATAGAGGAATGTAGCTATAAATATGATGTGTATGCAAACACGCATGAATCCTCAACCTCCCCCACAGACATGTGTTCCCTCAATATTTGATCATTCTCAGGCCTGAGCTTTCATCAAAGAAATACAGCTATGTATATTGGCAATTTTCAGGAAAATCTTTTCAATTATGGTGCAAAACAGCTGTAATAGGCGAGTCATTCACCAGGGACTTGGGTCTCAACACACAGGATATAGCAACACAATGCACAATTTGACTGATAAAAGACACATTATAAATAAAACCACATTGCAAAACTAAAATCTAAAGTATTTAATATTTTTTCAATGTTTTTCCTTGAAAAAGTTCAATTATTTAATCAGAAAGTCTTAAAATGACATTGATTCCTCTTGTGTTGAATCACAAAACTTGAGATGTCTTTACTTTGTGTTTGTGCAACATCCCTTACACCACTGTCTCCTTTTTAAAGATGAAAAATATGTAATTACCTTTGTGTAATTATGACTGTCTCTTTGTCTGTGCAGCTTCTTTCTTCAGTCTTTTGTTGTCAGATACACTGAATCAGTTTATTCAACAGAAAAAAGGACAACATCACTATATAAAAAAAAACAACTCTCTGTTTGGTTCAAACGGCCTCCCCCACATACAGGCACCATTAACACAAGTTAGATAATGAGATCTTAATGACAATCTTGCACTCGATGTAATGACTTCAGTAATTGGGTAGTAATGTTTGTGCTTGTAAACTTTTAATGATCATCATTGCATCAATGTTTTCGAATAACCAATGCTTAATGATGCAGGTATAAATTTTAAGTCACGCATAGAGTTTAAAGGTAATGTTTATTTTTTAATAGGTAAACACGGTATATCACGCATCGGAAAACGTCATTGCTGCCGAATTATATAGATCGCTTTCCATGAGCCGTTTTTATAGTCATTCCTAATCAGTAATGTTTATTTTGTGATACAGGAGTGCCAGGATTCTCCTTACCACATTTAAAGCGGGAAAACACTCGTGTTATTTTTCCAGATGGTTGAGTTGTGTAACCGAATATGGCATCATTCTTCCTCATTTAGCTGGAGGCTTGAGGCTGCAGATGCCACTTCAGATGATCATTGCCATTTTAAAAGGGGCGATGGCAGGTTTCCACTGATGAGAGGTTTTGTATTGAGCTCATTAAACCAGTATGCTTTCACAGCAGTCACCACTAACATGGCACTATTAGTGTGATATAACTTTTGTACAATGGTGGGTGTGCTGTCAAAAAAAAAAAAAAAAAAAAAAAAGAATTAGTATTGGTAACTCGCTCGATCTGGCGTCACACGTTTCTGTATTAGTGAAAGTTTTTGTACTGACAGCTTGATGACTCTATCATTCACATTCATTGTTCAGGGATCAGAGATGTAGACATTATTATATCAACTTCACACAATGTCAATGACTCAATGATTGCTGTAATTTACAGTTCAAGTGTCCGTTACATTAGGAGTACGCATTGAGAGAACAATAGTTTTGGAATATAAAATTTGCATGGCCAAACAGCAACTGAAAATCACTGAAGCTGATCTGGCATTGTTTCCTGTGTGCACTTGGAGCAGCAGCTTTCTTTCCTTTTTGCAATGCAGGAAAACATCCAGTGTCGAGTTAACTAGCTCCTCACTCTCCAGAGAAAATTACAATTTCAACATAGGTAAACATTTAACACTCTGCCAAACCTTCTTCCTTGACTCACAAAATATTGTTAAAATTATAGTTAACTCACACTAAAATGAATTTGTAAAACAAAAATAAAAAGCCCTGAAACAAAATAAACTCCATGAACTTGCTTATTTTTTTGCCTTTGAAGCCCGTTTTGCAGTCGTGCTGCACTGACAACAAGGCTAGGAGCCAGAATGTAGCCAATGCGACCGTCAATTGTAACATCTATTTAAGTTAATTTGCTAATTTCACTTGTCGTTTAAAGTACGTGACGCAACAATTATGACTTGCCCAACTTGAGAGCTGAAATGTGTGGGCGGACTGTAATTACATCTCTGAAGAAGTGAACTAACACTGATGTGATCAGTTCTGTCAAACAACTGTAACACTGAATGACTTTTTACTCTCACATGGCTAAAATCACCATGGGAGTTGAGTTCACGTGGAAATGTTTGAAGGACTAGTAAATGAAACCTACATACCTGCACAGGTTGATGGTAGTAATATTGAGAGGCCATGATGAAACATTTCAGGAATATTTGACCATTCATGAAGAAGTTGCGAGAGTTTTTGTTTGACAGTCCTAATGCTACTATTGGGCTGCCATGATACAGTCAGTACTCAGTATGTTTTTCTGATTGGTTGAAATCCTCTGACATCATATGGTCTCATTGAAAATCACCGCCTCTATGACAGGGCTCTGCAATCCTGGTCCTCGAGGGCCGCTATCCTGCATGTTTTAGATGTGTCCCTCTTCCAACACACCTGATTCAAATGGTCATCAAGCTCTGCAGAAGCCTGATAACGATCCTGATCATTTGAATCAGGTGTGTTGGAAGAGGGACACATCTAAAACATGCAGGATAGCGGCCCTCGAGGACCAGGGTTGCAGAGCCCTGCTCTATGAAATCATTTATGATGGGGGAATTCTGACTTTCAGATATGATATCTTAGTTGTATGATCTCTTTATTTTCAAACATTCCCGTGAATCATTAGTTTATGTCATAATCTCTCTACCAAAGAGTATTTTGACCATGGGATTTCACACTGCCTGGATCTAGTTTTAGGTGCTTTGTGTCAGTGTGCTCTCGCTCTGAAGTAGTACTGATCTCTACCATCTTGAAACCAAAAGTCCTCTTTCTCCTCTTCCTGTATCTAGGGCAATGGTCACCACCAGGTCGAGTCTCACATACGAAAGAAGCTGGACTCCCTTTTGAAGGAGTCTCGAATCGGAGACAAGGAGGATAGCGACAGCTTCAGCATCAGAGCGTTGCTCCGTGCCACGCACCAGGGCCTTCAGAAGAACCTGCGGCAGGTACAGCCCCAAGGCAACGTGTGAGGCTGCATATGCGGCAGAGTAACTGTTGTTAACAGATGAGGAGCAGAAAGCGAAAAAGAGGGGGATAAAACTAGGCCACGGTATTAGTCATGGAGGGGGATGGAAAAAATTAGGGAGTCGACTAGTTACTGCACCACTGACAGGTCAAACACACCCACCGAACAGGAGAAAACTGGGAGAGATCCAGCACCTCCCCAGGCTACTCTGAAGGGGTGAACCTGTTTCCACCTTCATAAATGATGTTTCACCCAAAGCATGTCAAAACAGACCAAAAGTGATGAGAAACTAAATGTCTGCAGTGTTACTTAATATTTAATTTCCCTGCTTGCCTCTTGTGCTATTTTTAGAAGCTTCAGTTTCCTGACAGCCATTTTAACGTTGTGGGTGTTTTGCATTGGGGTTTCCTATTCTCTTTATTCTGCTTCTTCTTTGTAGGTGATCCCCTTCACCTCATTCTGTCTCAAAAGCATTTTCTCTCTATGCCTTCCTGTAATTTTGCCTTTTCTGTTTCTGTCTTGTTCATATTTCTCACCCACTCTCAGCTTCAGCTGTGTTGTGGTTTATTGGCTGATGTCTGTTGCAGCCCCTCCAGCTCCTGAGCTTTAGGATTTAAGTGACTCACAGGGTGCTAATGTGGTTGTTATTAGTTTCGCACCAAATGATCCCAACACATGAATGTAAACAAGCACGCACAAACACAAATATGAAAAAGTGAACGTGTTCTCCTTTCTCCAGAGCTCCAGAGGGGTTCTGAAGAAATCCCAAAGCAGATCCTTCATCACGACGCTCAAACAGAAGGTGAGAAGCATGAAAGAAGAGATTCTTGATCTATTTGTGTGTGGGGTCTCAGATGGCAAATTCAGATTAGTTCAGCTTCAGGTCAGGTAAAAATATATATTATATCTGTGAGTAGAAAATGTTTTGTCAGCCTTGTACATCAAACCTGCCTCAAGCGTTCTGCACCTGAAGGACAATTGAAAGGTTTTAACATGCTCAGTCAGCCTCAGACAGCTCATTAGTTAAACCAGGTTTTGTTGTATTTACACTTAGGTTTTTGTGTGATTTAACAAACTATATGTAACTTGTTAATTCGAGGTGCCGATAGGATTTTTATATATTCAGTTTGTATAGCGCTGTGAGACAGAAAATGTGAGTCAAAGGGTTTTACATCAGGGAATGAAAACATACAACACGATGAGCCAGATGAGCTGGTCCAGTCTTTATGCTAAGCTAAGTTGCCCTTTACCTCCTAGCATAGTGCCGGAGCTGCGTCTGCACATGCGTCTTTGGATTATTGTAATTACATCACGGTTTGCGCAATCGGAAAAATTCCAGTGGTTTCTGAGAGCTGATACGTTGCATGTTACATTGAATGTTGTGTCATTATGGTAATTTCACCAGCGCCTCTCCTAGAAGCCAGCAAAGTAGCCGATATACCATATACTACATGCTATAAGAGTAATAACAGTGATGATGAAGCAAGAATAGCAGAAAAACACTAAAACAGAATTTGAGTTTAGAGTTTTAGTGAACAAAAACACTGCAATTGCATGTGAATGTTAGATTTTGCATGTTACTTCTTAATTTGAAATCAAAATATGCATAAATTGTCCAGGTGGAAATTTGGAGGCTCATGTAGTAAATTTGTATTAACATACAAATGGCAACAGAGCTACCATGTAAGGGGCTAGAGTTCAGTGTCTTGCTCAAAGACTTTTGGGCATGTGGACAGGTGACGCCAGGGATTGAACCACCAACTTTGTGATTTGTGGACGAGCCACTCCACCAGCTGAGCCATAGCTGCTCTATTTATTGAACATCTCTGAAAGAGTCTTTTCTGTTTTTGTCTAGCATTCAGCAAGAAAAGAATAAAGTAAAATCACCTACCAAAACACAGATATTACTGCAACAGTTTGTGTAATATAAGGTCTACGCTCACCTATAGATATGCAGAAATATACCTCAATGTAATGAAATGTTCTTTAATCGATTTGCATATGACATAGATGGTGAAACAAAAGTAATCACTTTCCTAATTTGATAGAAATCTTATAGACAAAGCTAATCTGAAGCAATTTTTGTCTAGTTTTTCAGTCTTCTAGGAAGCAGGATTATGATTTGGTGCCACCCCATATCTCCCGCTATGATACAGCAGATTATTGCAGACCGTGACTTAAACATGCATCTAACGTGTGCTGTCTTGATTTAGATCCTCTCTAAGGTTAGTTTATCCCTCAAGAAGCCCTAAAAGATATATATGGAGTAAAATTGATTTAGATGTTTCCTAGTCCCTCAGGTTTTCTTTTGAGATACAGTCGACAACAATCCAATCTATCCTTTTTTAAGAATATGTCTGGGTACCGTTGTTCTCTTGACATTGCCTCATTTCTCGGTTTGGCTATTTCCCGCTCTGAATTTCTTCTTCTATCCATTTGCTTCTTTTTACCTTCCTCTTCCCCCTCCTCTGTTTACCCACTCACATCTCCTCTTCCTTCTTTTATGCCTCCCTCTTTGCATATTATGCACCCTCCCACGTGTGTGTATATATTCGTGCATGCATGGGTGCATGTAATCTGCTGGCAAGCAGCCTAAACCCTGTAATTACTGCAACCCTCATCCTCTTCTCAACTCCACTTTCACTCTAATGGAGATGTTGCTTCTCTCAAATAAAATACACTTCATCAAATGCAATCTTGCTATAATTACATGTGTTATACCTAAGACACCCACCAACATGCACAAAACACACACTCAGATAACAACACTATCTCTGAATTACACATCAGGCTCCATGAAATACGTACAATTTGCTAAAGGCACAGCAGCAGCAACCCCTGGCCACTGAAGAACCCTTGTGCCGTAAGCGTGTGGGCGGTAGCATGTGTGATGTATATTTAACACACAGATATAGGTAGTACTGTTCTGCTTTTCACCTCCACTGTAGCGTAACTTGTATGTTTGTTTGTATATTCCTGTACGTGTCCATTGTCCAGAGGCACTCCAAATCCAGGCTGACATGCCAAAGTGTGGACAAGGAGGAGGACACTCAGGAGAAGTCCGGGAGGGAGGCTGGAGGACAGTTTACCAGGTGACCTGTGAGCTGCTTTACCGCAACACACATCACAATCACTGACAGCTGAGAGGTTTGGCCGTTGCTGACTTCTCATATAGGAATAAACAATCCAGGACAAACACTAAAACATTTCCTGCAATCCTTGACTGTGTGTTTGTGTGAGGGAAAGGCTGATGCACTCAAAGTTTGGAGTTTACCACTCCAGTAACAGAAAAGGAGGAAATCAGGATTTCTTCTCCTTTCATTTTAAATCGGTAATCTCTAATGCAAAGACAATGCAAATCAGATGCAATCATCTTCCTCTAATTTTTGAAAGATTTGCATGTTCATGCTGCATGTCTTGCTGTGCAGTTATTGCTTCCATAGCTGATTGAATTTGTCATTTTTTAGACTGCTTTGAAGACATTTGAGGCCACAGTAGTTCAATAGTTCATAGTTGGCTTTATTGATTGATTGATTTCATGTAAGCAGCACTTTAATGGTATAACTGGTGGAAGATTTTAACTGCTGTATTTGCCTTTTGGTAGTATAAATCCATAACAGTGTGCCATATCTTAATCTGAGTAAGTTGTAATATAAATGTAGGGGAGTGGCAGTATTACTTATTGAAATGTGCTGGAGTATATTAGAATAAATAAACCACTTTCCCTCCAGTGAACAAATGCAGTTCTTATTATAGAGCCATGAGAAATGTTCCATTGGAATGACATTAAAGGCACATAAATTAATAGTATTCTTGTGACAAATTGTGTTGCCACAAATCTGATATGTATTAAATTTAGAATCACATGAAATTGGCCCAAAGCAAAATATAATATGTCAGAATAAATGTGTTTGTTTCTGGGTCTATTGGGGGGGAAAAATAACAAATTGAGTCAGTTTTCATCTGCAGGTTGAACATAGCCAAATTCTCTTTCCACACACATTCCTTGTCCACTTCTGTCTTGTTTTCCTCTTTCTGTGTGAGTGAACATTGGGCAAGAAGTATGGAAATCCAGCTTTGTTTTCCTCTCTCGGTCGCTGTCTGTGTATGAGCCCTTTGTCTCTCTTTGTTCTTCCAGTCTCTGGTTGCATATTCATATATGCATGTCCTCGGGAACTGTCACAATACAGATTCCTGCAAGCATGCGTCTGAGTGGCTCTGTGACTGACTGTCTTTGTGTGTAAGGCTGCATGTGCATGAATGTGTAGTTGTATGTGTACGCAAGCGTGTGCGAGTCTCTCTGCCCTGCGTGTGCTCTGGTCCCTATTAAGCTTTTTGCCTTTGATGCTCTTTCCTGTGGTTTGCAAGCTGCCTCTGATGGACAATCCTCTCTATCCTGCTATGTTTTTCCCCTGTAAATGCTTTAATGGTTTGATGAGTCTGTGCATGTCTCACTACACATCTTTTGTACTTCACCTTCCTACATGATCTCATTCTCTCTCTGTGATGTTCTCTGTTGCAATTGTCCTCTGTATTCGGGCAATTGTTTTTAGGGGTGGAAGAAAGAGGAAGACCATGAAACTGAGTAGAGATCTGTCAAACCTGGTGGTGTTCACCAACTCGGTTGCCTCACAGGAGTGTCTGAATGAAGGTAAATCACCCAAACTCTGACATCTACACACATGCACACACACTCATACACTCACAGGCAAAGCAGCACATCGCCATTGTTACCTTGAGGATATTTTCTCATGTCAAACCAATGTTTCTCTGCAGGTACTCCAGGTGATGTTCTGTCTTTCAGCGAGACCAGAGCACAATCTCTGGTCAATCACAGAACTGAACAGTTCCTAGCTTTCAACCAGAGGCAGCTGTCACGGATTTATCCCTCAGCCTATCGTATTGACTCTTCCAATTTCAACCCCCAGTTCTACTGGAACGTGGGCTGTCAGTTGGGTAAGACAGTCTGTCGCTCCAACATTTTCACCTGTGTGGAGGTTATGTGTTAATAAAAAAACCATGTACCTTCTCTTCAGCCACATACTGGTCATTAAGACATTCACTGTCAGTCAAACCGTAATGTGCATGAACTCATACAAACCGACTCCATCCATCTCAATCCGTGCCTTGTGCCATGCCTTCCACACCTCTTTTGCACATATAACATTGTGTAGTGTGCCAGTTGTTGTGTGTGCAGAAGCTGATTAGTGTGAACAGCTGTGCGGGGTATGCGTGTGTGCTGTATGTTGTGTGTGTTTGAGTGTTTGTGAGTTTATTTGTGGGATTACAGCCAGAACAGGAACTTGTGGGGATTAGCGAGGAATACAAAAGTAAATTAAAATATGTGGGAATAAATAAGAGTTGGAACAAAATACAGCATCAGGAAGTCTGAGTTCAAGAAATCCCTCTGTGTCCCACTCCCAGTCAGTTTAATTATATTTCTGTTAAATGCAGAAACTCATATCTGTTAGTTGTTTTCTAAGAAATCACTCGACCTGGTATACAAAAACAAAGACACCATTACCAAAGACTGTGCTAATGATTGGGCTAATTGGTGTCATATCTAGGTGGAAGTTAAGTGACATTTTTGTAACTAATTAAAAGTTCATTTTCATTTATTTTTTTCTCCCAGTGGCCCTCAACTATCAGACAGAGGGGAGGATGATGCAGCTCAACCGAGCCAAGTTTATGGTGAATGGAGGCATTGGCTATGTCCTCAAGCCTCCTCCCATGTGTAAAGGTACAGCAACAAACAGACTGTATGATCACAAACAGACACACAGTGTAGAACAAAGGTCTGCAAATGACGTTTGTTCATAAAATGTGCAAATCATTGTTTATTTATTGTGATTATGAAATAATAATATGTTACGGCTCCAGGTTGAACTTTAAAGGACTGGACACATGTGGAATTGGTAACTCGGGGTTCTCACCTGAAATGCATACAAAGGATCAGAGGATTCTCAGTTTAAGAGATACACACCTAAAAGATAATTTAAAAAAAATAACTGCAATGACACACAAGACATGCTTTAGTCATACAGAATTGCATGAAATAGAAATAAGGAATGACTTTTATAACATTTTACAGCAAACATCTTCCTGTAATTTGGTAAAGTGTTTGATGTTTTCCCTCATCTGAAAAGATTAAAAAGAAATGTCTTTCCCATTATTTTATACTATTGCTGCAGCATTTGGTTTAACATTATTGATCCAATTAGGGAGTTAGAATTTTGTTGTAGTTTTACAATTATGCCCTTTATGACTCTTACTGAAAATATTCAAACAGTGCTGTCCTTATTATGAGCTTGGATTTTTTGGATTGACTGATGACATTAATCAAATTTGCTGCTCTCCTGTCTTTTATCCCCTCCAGGCTCCTTCAACCCATTCAGTGATGACCCACTTCCAGCTTACCCCAAGAAGCAGCTCATTCTCAAGATCATTAGTGGGCAGCAGTTGCCAAAACCCCCAGACTCCATGCTGGGTGACCGTGGAGAGGTAAAAACACATCAAAGCACATAGACATTCTCCATCTGTTGTTCTCCCTCTCTGTCTCACACATACAATGGCGTTTGCAGAATTGTTCAATTTGCTCTCAGCGTTAATATAGTCAGTGCCATTAAAAATAAAATATATTTCATTTTTCTTTCTCCTCCATTAGATTATTGATCCATTCGTTGAAGTGGAAATCATTGGTTTGCCTGTTGACTGCTGCAAGGAACAGACCAGAGTTGTTGATGACAATGGTAAGGCACTCAGAGACTTCTTCACCACATCTGTGCCAGTTTTATGATTAACTTTTTTATTTTCATAATGCTATTGTGTTATGACCAAAGACCTTTTCAGTTTTTTGTTCACTTTCTTTGTTCTTTGCTGCTGTTACATTGTACTTTATATAATCTGGAAGACAATACACCTAATGTATAGAAAATGCTGTATCTGTGGCACCCAGACAACAGCAAACACAGCCAGAGGTCTTCTCACCTCTGTGACATTTGAAGAATTATTGGCATCAGTGCTAAAAAAAGATTATCCAATGCCACACCCAGAGATGTTGCATTTTACTGTGGGCTGTGGAGCACAGCCAGGATCAAAAGTTAGATTAATTAATTAGAGGCACAAAGGAGGCAGAACGAAGCGATCTGCCGCTGTCACCCCCAACATGCCTCCACAGATGAGGGCACCTGGCTGGGGGGTAGGGGAAAAGCCTCCTCTGGGAAAAGGTTATATAGCCCTGGGAACTCAACGATATAATAAGATTAATGTGGAGATCATTGATTCTTGAAATACATCATTTGCACATCACTACTTCCAACTCAATCCCTACTGATGTGTGGAAGTCTTGAAGGGTATACAGTAGATATGTAGGTGATAATTGTGTGTGTATGTATTTTTCTAAGGTTTTAACCCAGTATGGGAGGAGACTCTGTCCTTTACACTTCACATGGCTGAAGTAGTACTGGTACGTTTCCTCGTCTGGGACCACGACCCGATTGGACGGGACTTCATCGGCCAACGGACTGTTGCCTTCAGTAGCCTGATGCCTGGTGTGTGCAGAATCCTTTCAACTCTCTTGCAAAAAAAAAAAGAAACTTTTTCTGTGTGAATAACAAGAACATGACATAAGACGGGCCACAGTTTGTCGCTGCTTGTTAGAATCACCACAGTACCTCTGTTAAACACAAATAGACAGTCTCACTCACACTTAAACACATAATTTCCCCTATGGCTTTAGCACAACTACAGCTTCAGGGGACATTAACTTGTGTTTAGTGAACCATGCTTTGATTGATTTGTATAGTAGAAGACTGTTGGCTTGGCAGGTTTCTTTTTTTTGATATTTACATCCATCAGAGTTGTCCCTGAACTCCTGATGCCCTCTCCTGAGGCAGCAACTACACAATAAGCAGCCTGATGACAGCTGTTATCTTTCTTTTGGCCCACTCTCTCACTTACATGCTTTCTCCCTTCATTCTTAACAACAGGTTACAGACATGTTTACTTGGAGGGGCTGACTGAGGCTTCCATCTTTATACATGTGTCAGTGCATGATGTCTATGGGAAGGTAAGCGCTCCATGGCCCTGGTGTTTACTGTAGCTCCCCCTCTGTTGGTGTCTTTTGTCAACTGAGATTATATTTTGGAGACGAAGAGAAAAAAAAAATTGTTTTTCTCAACGCATCAATCCATTGAAGCTATGCTCCTTGAATCCTTTGTCTTTCTAGTGGAGCCCCCTAGTCCTGAATCCCAGCTTTACCATAATGCACTTTCTAGGATCTAACAAGGTATACTGGTGCCCTAGGGTCCATGTGGTGCTGCATGAAAAAGCAATGCATGATGCAAATGTGCAGTGTGTCTTCAGCCATATCTTCAATGACTTGTTTATGTATGACATTAAACCACTGACTCATACTGTTTGCTTACAGGGTTAGTTTTCATTCAGATTTTTTTTTCCTAATGTTGTGGTGTCTCATTGTCTGCAAAGATGGAATAATTTGCAATGTAAGCATGTTCGCGTAACTAAACAACAGGTTCTCTCTTTCTGTTTGCTGTGGTAACTTACGGGGTAAGGGTGCCATCTTTAGGCAGTCTATATAAAAGCATGCAGTTGTCACATTTACTGCAAATCACATCCAGTATCTTTTCATTGTTTTCATAAAAATTAACACCTTGACTTGTGTGAAAAGTTGTGTTCAGTCTGTGTCAGAAGTGCACTCTGATTGATGGCGTGAGGGCATTTCCCCATCTCTTTGCTGATATATTTTCCAAATCTGATTTCCCTCTTGTCCTCAGAGTCATCAGCTGCGAGGCATCCGGGGTTTGTTTAACCGTTCTTCCAAGTCCTCTGTGGACACAAACTCTGGCGGTCTTCGTAAACGCTCCATCAGTGATCACCTCCTGCGGCGCACAGCCAGTGCTCCAGCAAAGGGACGAAAAAAGACCAAGATGGCGCTGTCAGAGTCAGTGGCTTCCATATCAGACCAAAAGAACTGCTCAGGTGCAGGGGCGGGAGAAGAGGGCGTGTCGGGGAAGGAAGGAGTGTTGGAGAAGCGTCTCCAGCCCCGAGCCCCACTCATCCACAGACCTATCTCCATGCCATTAGACAGGCTTCTGCAAGGGCAGCTGTCCCTCTGCTCTCCAGACAAGGAACAGCAAGACATGGGTGCAGACACTGTCATTGGTGGGTGTTTTTCTCTCATCCCAGTGAATGACAGAAATATGTTTTGCAATTATGCAAATTACACCTAAATTATATCCGTCCTTGTTTATTTACTATTAGAAATTTGACAGATTAATTTATGAATCATAATGCTATCCAAGCCGCAGCGCTATGTTGCAGTAATTACAGAGTCACTAATAGGAACAGTGAATATTTTAAACAATACAACTAAAGTACTATAATTTTTGTTATAAAAGGCTTTTAGTTGGCATGTCTTAAAGCAGCATTTGCCTTGAATTGCTTTGTATCTTAGTTAATGTAAACTGTTTTTTAATTGTTTCTCCCTTGCTTTACCTCCTGCTACAACTATCTAAAACTCATGTACATTAATCATGTGAACTGACAGACTGCAGCCTACTCCATGATACCTTAACGTGCCTTTTCTGTCCCATCTTCATTTGTTGTGTTTCTTTATAGTAGAGAACTGACTAGGATATTCCTGCAGGTAATCTAAAATACCTATTGTCTGAAGGTTGCATCGTTCAATAACATACCAGTTTTGCGTCCACCCAGTGTATTTTGTTCGAAAGTGGTCTGAGAAATATATTACTGTGTCATTTGATCCCATTTGAACAAAACCAATCCCATTTGACCATCTCTTTTCCTAATCTGATATTTCCAAACATGGATTCTTCCTTTTTTTAAACCTCCACAGCCCCATTTTCCAGCTTCCCCTTCACAGTCGTACTTGGTGATCCATTTGTCTGTGTTTTGCTATTGCCTTGTATTGGCTGGACTGTTAATTGTTGTCATTTCGCTGTTGGTTGGCGTGGTGTTCTACATCAAATAAAGTATAAGATCTTTATTAACTTTTGTACAATTGTTTGTGCCCACAGGAGCTTGCCCGTTCGACAGGCCCAGGTCATCCTCTGTGGACCTTCTTTTTGAATCATCATTCTCCATTGAATCAAGCATCTCTCCCCTTTCTAAGACATACAGAAATAAGGAATTTGACCAATCAGAGGAGACTTCTTATCTGGTTATTGGTGGTGGAGATGTAAGAAAGGAAGATGACTATGCTAATTACCAGGCAGAAGTCAACAAATCAAAGATTGTCTCCAGAGAAACAGAAAAAAACAGCTTTGTCTCGCCCTCAGTGAACAACCAGAAGATATCCGACAAACCAGAGACATCATCAAATAGCACAACATTCACAGTTGCACATTCGGTTTCCTCCTCTTCCTCCTCTGGTCCTTCCTCTGTCGCTCCTCTCTCCCCTATCAGTATGGACTGTGATCTGAAGAGTCCCACCTCTTTGCAAGACAGCACCATCTCGAGACTCATTGATGCTGTGTCCTTGGGCAATGAGCAAGACACACATGGCTCTATTTCTGCTCTGATTGGTCAGTTTGATAACACTGTTGACCAAAACAATTTGTCAACATTATCTCAAGACATCACGCCTTCCCCGCACTCAAACTTCAGGCCTACCACCCCTAAAATGCTAGAGGGGTTGAGATCTCCTCTCAAGACCAACACACCATCTCCTAAAAAGAACCACCTGATAAGTCCCCAAAAGGTAGCTCAAAAGACAAATCATGTTAAAATCTGTTCACCCCACAAGATTTCCCAGGCAGATCCACCTGCTCCAGCCCTTATCTCCAGTCCAGAAACGGCTGAGCTTGAGGAGGTCTACACAATTCTGGATGAAGAGGTGCTCTCACCTGTGTCGGTGTACAACCTGAGGAAACAGACAGTCCATATTCAGGCAGACATTACAGACAGCACACCCTCAAGCAGTTTGGGGTCCTCTCCAATGAAGGGGGTTCAGGGTTTGGGGAAAGGGCACAGTGTGGGGTGGGACAATGCCAATAGAAAGGGAGGCAAATGTGAAGAAATTGAGGAGATTGAGGAAAGGGTGTATGAAGAGGTGAATGATCCCCCAGCGCTACCACCTGAACCCGAGCGGAGCACTTCTAAAAGGTACATGAATTCCTCTGTGAATGACTGTTTCCAGTTTCGTCACAATTCACCTGGAAATGTTTTTACAGAAGTGGAGCTAAATGTTGATGAGGATCCATTGGAGATGATGCTGACATCGCCAAGACATGGCAGGCAATGGGAAGGGCTTTTAAGTCCAACCAAACGCCAAGCCATATATGAAAACCATGAGTCCACTCCTAACTATTCTCAACAAAAACAGCCTTCATCATACAGGGCTCCTCAACAGCAGTACCCACCACATCCATCTCGTGTAATGTTTTCACCGTGTCATTCCCCAGTTAATCAACCTTCTTATCAACTGTCCAATCACAGTCCACACAAAGACAACTTCCAGCCTCCCCTCCGCCATAGACTTGCCAACTTTAGACCCTCCAACCCTAATCCACTGCGTCAGAACAGCTATCCCATATGTCAGAGCAATTTTGAGGCCCATAACAACAGCAGAGACTTCAGCAGTCCCTACACACAACAGATGAACTACAATAGCAGCCAGATCCTTAACCCTTCTCATCCAGACAGTTTTGGATATAAACAAACAGAGAAGGAGCAAGTCAAGGCCTTTCACAATGGTTTTTCTTCTTATGAAAGCCTCCCTGGTCCATCCGCTGTATCTGTGAACATCTGTAGGGACAGAGGTCTGTATTCCCCCTCTTCGGACTGTGAAGCAGTGTACAGTCACCTAGACTATGACTCTATTATGCCCTCATCAGAATCTTTAGCATCCCAAAACACCCAGCCAAACAGCCAAAGACAACCACAGTCATATGCCCTAGAAGACCCATGGAACCAAAAGATTTCCATCATTAATGCGAGGCCCCAGCCACAAGCTGAAACTGGACTGCACTCAAATGTAGGGCCTTTATCACCTCCTCCTCAATCTGCTACAATGGACTCCACATCCCCAAGCCCATGCAAGTCCAAGTCCCTGGGAGACCTGACCTCTGAAGACATATCATGCAACTTTCAGAGCAAATACCACATTATTAGTCGCAGTTTCATCACTCCCCATATGAGGAAGCAAAAGAAGATGGCCACCATGGGGGGAGTAACTATCCAGTCACAATCTTGTGATCCACTTACAGAACAGCTACGTAAGCTGGTCAGTCTAGAGGGAGATGATGGTGACAGAGATCGGCCCCAGTCTTCTCAGTTGCATCAGAATTCAAAATCCCCCTTGTCACAGCCACAGGCAACAAGTATAGCTCCTGCTGTTCCCAGGGATATAGATGATTCTCCTCCACTCCTTACCCGGCGCCTATCCTCTAGGAGCCAAAGCCGAGTTCGTCACATCAACAGTCGTGCTCGCGAAAGGCAGCAAGAAGCTCTAAAACCTCGAGCTGGGGTGGCAATAAATAGTACTGCCAGCATTGGTGGGGTGGTTTTGAGGAATAAACCAGCCTCACAGAATCCGCCAACTAACAGACATTCTACTGGTTCTTACATCGCAGGCTACCTAGGTCACCTGGAGGACCGTGGGCTTCCCGAAGGAGCTTGCACATCATTACGTTATGGAAATGGGGACCACTATGGAGATCGGTACTATACTGATGACTCTCTTCCTCTTGCAAGCTCCTCCCACTCAGCATCAGAGCCTGAGGTCTACTTTCTGCTCAGACTGTAGCTCTGACCATGACCTAAAATTAAGGATCCTGCAGTGATTCTTGTAGTTGAGTTATACCAAAAGCCAGATGATCAAGGAAATAACTGCTTGCAATTGTTTGTTCCCATGTTCATCAATGAAGAGGTTTTTCTTTCTAACAGTCGAATAAATGTTATCTTGGGCTATTTCTAGGAAAAGATATAGTCTGTACAATACAGTGACGCATCACATATAATCCATGGTTGGATCTGACAGCATGAATTTCCTGTACGAAATGTCCACTATTCAATAGTGAATGGTCTTTCTAGTCGGCTGTGTATTGTCTCTATTCTGCTTAATGTGTAAATGTATTTTGGAACTGCAGTTCCCTCCAAATGGCTTCCTAGACTGATTGTACGGATACTTGTTATCTTTGTCCATGTGATGTACTGTCCGAACTACGTACACTGACTATGAAGCAAAAAAAAAAAGAAAAGAACTGGCTCTTAAGCAGAGAGGGAATGTCTTTCTTTGTATCATTTGAATGTGTATTGTAATCAAACAGAAACTTTTAATAGATGGGATTTTACTTTTCAAATATCAAATGTAAGTCTTCCTTTTTCCTTCAGTGGTATTTCTATTTGTGTTATGTGTAAATATTCCTGACATGGTTTTTCATCTGAGATGAGTTTGAGTTGAGAATCAATTCTGACTGTACATTTATGTTTGTGCATGTTACATGTGAACATGTCAAGCATGACTATGCACCAGTTTATACAATAGATGTTGCATTGCCCAACCACATTTGTACAAAACAAATAGTTGTATTGGACACAACAGAGGACATAGGCTTGTTTGTATTGAGTGCAATACAGTACATAAACTTTTGTGCTTGGACTTGTTGGTCTCTATGACTTGTAGAGTTTGAAAAATGTGATTACAAATTAAAAAAAAAAAAAAATTGGAGTTTAAAGGTTTTTATTTTTATAATTGCTTTGATACAGACTGCAAAAAACTCTTGTTGGTTCTGGTTATTTTTAATTTTGTATAACTTGACTGAACGGGATGACAACTACACAGGGCCAGGCTATGGAAAGGGCCAGAGAGATGCAGGTTGGGGGTGTTTTAAATGTTTATTAGCTTTGAAACAGATAAGTTATAAACTTCAGACGACAAGCTCATGAGTCCTAGAACAGACAGGGTCTGTATGAAAAGCAGCATTGATAAACAGCAGATGGCCATGAGTTCATAGGGTTTGATTAGATAATCAAGAGGAGTTTAAAAACTAATTCATAATATATTAACAACAGAAGGAGCTGTCATTTAATTATGTTTTCATGCTGATAATGTGAAGTGTGGAGAGAAGATCTGAGAGTGATGACCTGAAACACTTGAAGCCAATTAAACAAGGAGCATCCAAACGGCTTCCTCATCAATATACTAATTTTGCAATAAACTTAAAACCTCAAACAAGTCAACATGAAACTCACCAGCACAATATTAGCACCACCACAGCAAACATCAATACATGGAAACCAACCAAGTGCTGACAAGACTAGTCGAAATTTAGTGCGCTTGTAACCAATAACATGAAACATTTGATATGTTGCCAAGAAGAGGAAAAAGATAGCAGCACGCTCAGAGCTGAGCTTGCCAGCCATATGAGCAGGTTACCATAATAGTGCCCACCAGCAGATCTGAGGGGGAGCAATAAAAACTGCCTCACAAATTAATGCAGATAAAAAAACTGCATCTGACTGTTTTCTCGTCTGTTTCTTCTGAACAGGCACCGCAGCCAGCAGCCTCAGCAGCCTCAGCAGCCTCTGAGCTTACTGACATTTGCCAAATACACAGACACCCAACTGAACTGAGCCAAGACATCAATTCATGACATGCAGTGACCAAGAAAGCACCAAATGCTTAATTTGTTGAAGTAAAGCAGAGAGCCCAGGAAATCACTGTTGACAATGGCGATACATATGGTGAGTAAAACCATTTATGAGACTTACAATGATGCCAACCCGCATAGAAAAACATAGACATCTTCCTTGAAGTGTGTTAGTGGACAACACAATGTTAGATTGGTCTTGCTGTCAGAAGCAGTGGTATGTGAAGCTCACACACGATTATTTCCTCCATAAATCTGCCTTGAGGTGGCGTGATCAAACTGTTGGCACACAAGCTTGCTGATTAAACACTATTCAAGACAATCAGTAGCTTAGTGGAGGAGACGAACATCAAGTCTCAGTAGATTGTAAAACGTGTGTGTTGTAGATAGTGGCATGCTGCACATCAAGCGCGTTTACAGTTATGTTTCATATGTTTTATGAATCATCATCTTTTGCACTGACCACAATTAAATGTAACATGTACATAAGATGCAAGATTATGTACTGTATTTACACAAGTATTTATCTATGACTAATACATATACCCAACTCTCCAGATAATACACATTGTTTAGGTGAAAAGTACTTGATCATTACCAAGTGAAATTAATTAGTGTGTAAACAAAATGTGACACAAACGGCCACATTGTTAATTACACGTTCTCACCAATGCATCTTCTGTATGTGGTATTCACGACACAGAACCCATCAAAGGACATTCAGTAAACCCTGCTTCATACAATGTTCAACAAGCACATGAACTATCTGATCATCACATTAAAAAAACACATTCACTGAAAGACCTGACATCTGGTTGTATTCGATACAAAGGAGGGTGTGATCACGAGTTGTTATTGTGAGAATACTGTAGGCTATAAAAAGACTAAGTGGGAATTTGCTCCACACAATTAACTATATCATGTTATTTATGCAGCACTTTGACTTGTTTATGTATAAATAGTACTCTGTAATAAACTTGCCTTGTCTATAGCAAACTTAACAAGGCTGCATGTGAAAATGACAAATCTACCAATACAACAGATATTATAATTAGTGCTGTCAAACGATTACAATATTAAATCAGCTTAATCACAAGGTTAGTGTGGATTAATTTCGATTAATTATGATTAAATATCCTTTTGCATGAGGGTGGTTTGTGGCAAGCTGGGTGATGCATAAGCCAAACTGCTAGCAGTAGGTAATAACGTATACTTTGCATTAATGTCGTATTTAAAGCTGAAAGTACTGCGGTCAAAAGAAAACTTCTTCCTGCAGAGTGTCAGTCAACTATTCAGTCTTGATTTTTTTGTACTCAGATTTCCTATCAAGGGCCCTGTGGTGCACGGCAGCTGTGGCTCAGGTGGTAGAGCGGGTTGTCTATGAATCGTAAGGTTGTGGGTTTGATTCCCGGCTCCTCCTGTCCACATGTCGAAGTGTCCTTGGGCAAGACTGAACCCTAAGTTGCTCCCAATGGTGGCTAGCGCCTTGCATGGCAGCTCAGTAGCCGTGAGTGTGTGTGTGTGAATGGGTGAATGAGTTTGAGCACTTTGGGAAGAAAGTGCTATATAAATGTACATCAAGAGGACCAACGTGCTGTTTAGCATCTTCCATTTTTATTGGTCGGTTCTGCTGCCTGTCACCACAGGATTAACTGCCTATTTGTGCAGGTGTGACGGTAACTCCACTTGGACAAACTGCCTGAAATGTGTTGCCAGAGACGTTCAGAGTCATTCTGTGCTGCAGATGGATTA
>OOFC01018990.1:0-13743 GCA_900323345.1 Pseudochromis fuscus
TTTCACGAGAGAGTTTGTTTGAGAAAATAATGTTCTTCTGTACTCTTCAGATAATGAAAAGAAATATTGATTACACTTCATTTTACTCTTAATATTGATTAATATGTAACAACATTTTTCACTTTTAAAAAAATGAGTACAGAAAACATTACAGAAAATATGTAATTAACTGTTTTTTAGAATCACTACACAAAATGGAAAACATTTATTTCCTCTAAATGGAAAAAAGTATTTGTATTATTAAGAAAATAAAAGCTCAGTTTAGCTTGAAAATGATATTTAATTCATTTTCCTCGTTATGTCCATTTAAGGGTTAAACACAAGCAGATGGAGCAACTAAATGAGACTAAATTGATTTTGGATTTTCTGGTAATGAGCGACTCTCTACAATAAATAATCAATAAAGCTGCATCACGTGCATCATATCAGAAGCAGACAAATCTAACTGGAGCTCATCTGATTTGTAATACAAGTATAACCCCGGCCCTGCGCATGTGTTCCTCGCCTCCTTTTTCTCTCCCTGCTGTGGATCTCAGAGTGTGTGCCGCGCTCTTAATGTGTTCGTGTTTGAATGTTTTATAAATCAACTGACTGAAAGTCTACAGAAGATGAAAGTGACTCTGAAAATGATCTAACTGCTGTGAAGTTCGTATCTGTGTGTGTGTGTGTGTGTGTGTGTGAGAGAGAGAGAAAGCACAAGAGAGAGATTTATGAAGAAGTAAGGTCAAATATCTTCTACCTAATAATAAATCACACACACATATCCTGCCACCCCCCCATCTCATATACACTCTTTCTCTCTCCATCCCCCACTCATGTGTTGACATAGTTTCCATGGTGAGAGGAAGGTGTTGAGAGCCATCGCTGCATTCCTGGGAGCACACACACACACACACACACACATATATTACCATTTACTCTAGGGGGTCAGTTAACATTCAGCTCTCCCAGTCCAATGTTTGACTGCTGCAGCCTCCATAAGAAAACACACAGCACACAGATTTCAGGTACACTGCGCCGCACCTGATCCCGCCTCCTTTTACCCGCCGCCGCCTCCGTCCTTCACATCTTCACCTGACTCCGGGTTATCCTGCGGAAATGTAAATGTCTTCAAACCTAAGTCCAAAGCCCGCATGCAGCCCTCACGAGGATGTATTGTTTATTACAGCCCATAATTCATACGCGCCGGAGACAGCTGACAACGTACAGATAGTTCTGCTCTTCCTGGAGACTTTATGGTGAAACACCATGAGGGGCTGCGGTGGCTGCAATAAAACACAATCCCTGTCACACACCACAACAGGGAAAACTGCACAGTGGTTTACACTAGAACAACTTTGTAACTGCACCTCGTCCATTGAGTTTCACACGATCTTGCTCTTGTTGTGGACTGCAGGTCATGTTGATATGTTATATTTTCTCGGTAGAGCTCTGATTGTTGCCTTCAGGCTTTGGTGTGATTGCATAGCTGTGCAGATGTGCAACAACCAGAGGGAAAAGCAACCGGCTGCAGCTATAAGTCTTGTAAATGAAGAGTCAGTAATGAATGAAATAGGAGATTTCACAAAGACATTTAATGCAGCAACACACACCCAAACGGTGAATGTGTCAAACCCATTAGAGATATTAAAACACTGATTCACTCTAAATAGTCTCTGGTATCTCTTTGAAGTTTAAATGAGGGAGTCAGGGTATAATCTAGCTGCAGTGATGCTGTAGACTGAACACTGTTGCCCTCTAGTGGTGAAATTGTAACATTCACCCATTATACAGAATTTTACAGATTTGTTTCTTGGATAATTTCATATCCCTTTAAAAAAAATCATTGAGGTAAGTTCAGGTTTGGGTCATCAGTGTAGTTGGGATTGTTTTTTAAAGACACCCTTATCTCCAGGTCTCAGTGTCGGGGAAAGGTCATGAGGTCAGCAGTCCTCTCACTGGTTTGATGCTGCATGAATAAAAACAAACTCCTAATGATTAATCCTCGTGTTTACAAAGTTGATCACAGGGAGGAAATCTCCCTGGGTTCCCCCTCTGGAGGCCATGAATGTGCTCTATTAATTTCTTTTATGATCTTCTGGTTTGTACATTGTGATTTAATGTCCCAGTTCTGGTTTGAATAAACAGTATTTGCTTTCCTGACCCTGGAGATTTGGAGGCCCGGAGCAGGATTACCAAATGCTTCGGGGGCCCCTCTTCTCCTGCAGCAACAACTGATAAGCGTCGAATCCTGGCGTGCGAAACGGAAACATGATGAACGCCGATCGTGCTATTTTTTGATTGTTTGTGTGTTTAGTTACTCTGGAAATTGGCTGATAAAAGTCAGACACGCCTCTTATGAAACAGCGATCTTCAGACACACAAAAACACACAATCGCAGACGCACAGCAGTTTAAATTCTTCAGCTAGCCGCAATAATCCAAGCAAAGCCGAGGGCGGTGGTGGTGGTGGGGGGGGGGTCTTAACTTGCGTAAATACTTCAATATTATCTTTAAGACTCCACAAGACTTGGAGCTACTGTGGGTAAACTTTGGGTAAAGACTGAACCAATGAGGAGAAGCTGTGATTTTGAAGCTCTCCATGTTGTGAAGTTGCGACCTCACCTCCTTCACCCTGCAATCAGCTTTCAATGCCTCGTCACCCCGAGTGCTGAGTCTCTTTTGGGTTTTTAAATCATCACATGGTGTTATTGTACTGCAGACACACCCAGGTCACTGAGACTGCTGTGGCTGCTGTAGGGAAACAGCTGTGGAGCTTCTTGTCAGAGCTGACCCGTGTGCTGCTGGGAAACAGTCCGAGGACGGGTCACGCTGTGAATTTATCGCTGTAGCTTCACAGGAGAGCTGCTCTACCTCGAAGTTTCTCTTAATTATGTTTAATTGTCGCCTCCTCTGGATTTCCAGGAAGGAGGAGGAGATCTCGCCAAGAAAATACTCAGGTTTTTGATTCCTGAGATTCAATTCGAGGTCTGCTTCAGGTCCAGAAAGAACCATTTTTACCAGTTGTGAGAATTTATCCTCCGAGGACCTTGAATATCTGCACCAAACTTCAAAGCAATCCAACCACAGTCAGCAGGAATTATATTTAACATAAATTTAACTGCACACTTGCTTAAAAGTAATTTGTAATCATCCCAGGCTGCCCGTGATGAAGATGTATTATTCAAACTAGCTCATAAGGAGATTTTTTAAATATGGTTTTTAATCCCCTTATGCTTTCAATCCCAGGAAACCAATGCATAATACATAGGCTATTTGTCTGCTGTCCATCTATTAGCAATATTATGGGAAAAACAGCTGAACAGATCTCATTTTTTTATATATACAAGATCAGAAGATGTCATCTGTAATCTCATTAACCAAATACTTGAAGATAGACAATGGTGACAGAGTAGGTCGAAGAATATTTGTTTCATGTTAATGGACTTTGCTGAATAACTACACACATACAGGAGTGATTTCTGATTGGTCGTATGGCACAGTCATCAAATTCAAACATCTCAAGACTTTTTGAACCAATGAATTCTGGTTTTCAGGTTGTAAAATCAGAGTTAACTCCAGTTTTGTAGGCAGAGAGTCAGAAATCCTGCCTCCACTGAACTGGTGTGTTGAGCCAACAAACAGCAGACTGGTGTGACGGAGGCGGGGCCGCTTGGAGCCGCCGTCGACATCAGCATCGATTACAATGAAGACGAGAAAAACGTGTCGCCTGTGGTAAACTCTGGGGAGAAGCGGCTGCTTACTCCCCTCCATGTGCTGCTAAATTTTTCCGTCTGAATTTTTTGTTATGTGGAGCAACCCTCAAGCTGTGACACGTCGGAGTCGGAGCCAGGGGTAACACCATGAAATGTGCCATCTCCAAAACAGCATGGGCGTACAGTGGTGAACGAGATCCAAATGGAAATAAATATCCGGGTTTTTCTTTTTTTTTTAAAACTGTGTAAGTTGTGACAAGGCCACATCGTCAAATGATCCATGAGCGGCGTGAAGACACATGTAGAAATGGGTCAAATGGACCCTGAGAGACAACGACCACAGAGCCAATCAACACCGGATCTTCCTCCTATCTCATGCAGAGAGGAGGGCGGCGAGGAAGAGGAGGAGAGGTGGATGGAGATGCTGTTGTTAAAGAGGTATAAAATAAAAACCCAGGAGAGCGACTGAGGATTCAATTAATCTGCATTTCTAATCAAGAGCGAGGGTGAAAGATGGAGAGAGATGGAGACTGGTGACAAACAGAGAGAAAAGTATAAACAGATGAATCCCACAGGACTAACAAGATGGGAGACACAGTAAGAAGGACATGGAGGGAAGAGGAAGAGATATAGCCGCGGTCCAATGTTGAATTATAAAACATTTATTCTGCTAGAAGTTTTTGAAGTTTTTTTTTTTCCTCATGTGTTTGGGAGCATAGAAAAACCTGATTGATGGCTTGCCCAGAGACGGAGAAGAAAAACCAAATTGGCCCACATTTGTCACAAGTCTCCGAGCAGGAACTCTGATCACCACCGCATCAGATCCTCGGTAAAAAGATCCAGCAGAAAGAGGGCGAGCGCGGGGCGGCCGGGGCGACTTCACTCAGAATTAAACAACAACTGGTTTATTCAGACCGTAAATCGACTCAACACAAACACAGAGACGCTGCTGTGGATGAAGCAGCTGTGACTTCTCATCTCGTGCCACCAGTGGGTAAAGGTCACTTAGACAATAAAATCTGGCAGACTAAACATTATGGAGATAGTTCCCACATGATGGATTTTAAGCAGAGTGATGCTGACGTTTTCAATTAAAATTTGTCTCATGTTGAGTCAGCACTGCTCTCATTGGAGACCAGACCTGTCAATCAAACTAACCACGCCCCTAAATCCTCCTCTTCCCTCTACATCTGATTACCGTATTTTCTGGACTATTGAGCACACCTGTCTATAAGCCGCTATAGAATTTATTCAGTTTCATGTGGTCCACTCTGACCGGGTCTGATGTGACGAGGCTAGATGTATCGGCAGCACGGAGCTTGCTAGCTTGTAAAAAGCCAACGAGCTTCGTGCCGCCGATACATGAGCCACACCGGTGTTTAAGCTGCAGGGTTCAAAGCTTCTGAAAAAAGTAGCGCCTTATAGTCTGGAAAATACGGTAATTCACTTTAGCTAATGACATCAGAATGACTTGTGGGAAAAAATTATTAACTAAGCCTGAAAATGACCATATATGAATGGAAGTCAATTGGAGGCAGCATCTAGTGGCCGCTGAGAGTATTGCACTTTTTTGAACTTCAGTGTATTATGTATTTTTTTTAAGCCGTTTTTGGCAAGTGTATTCAGCTCTCAGTACACTCTGCATTTCAATTGTTATTTTATATAATATTCCCTTTATTTAGCCTTTCTTTAAAAAAAAAATATTTTATTTCTCGCTCTTCTTTTTGTCATTTACAGATTTTATATCCACTTTTGCTGCTGTAACACTATAAACTTCGCAGCTGTGGGACAAATAAAAGGATTATCTTATCTTATTTTCATCAGGAAATACATTGCCTGGTTTTCAGTTGGTAATGAATTACACTTGTGTTTATTTCAAATTGCCCCTTCAGGGACAAATAAAGTAGCTGGATTAATATGTTAAAAAAAATCTCTATGCAAGAAGATGAGGAGAATTTCATGCTGAGCTTTGCCTAAAGTCTGGGAGCAGTGAACCTGTCAAAAGTACAAAAACATCCTGTTAAATTGTCACAATAAACACACACATATAAAATCAACCGTTTCAAAACAAATACATCTTACAAATCTATTTATTTAAAAAAAACATCATCATAATTCATCATACTATTTGCAATAAAATGACAAAATAAAAAGACGTGGGGGAAGCCTTGCAGTGACATGTTCAGTGGTGTGTATTGATGCTACTTTGTGTGTGTGTGTGTGTGTGTGTGTGTGGTGTGGTTTATTCGCCTGTATGCTTGAGAATTATGAATGTGTGTTAATGATAAAACCAAATCTGAATATTGCAACATCAGCAAACACACCTGCGGAGTCATTTTGAGGAGACTTACTGGAAGTTACTGAAATAACAGTCACCGTCAATCAAGGCAAAACACACACATTGTTATCAATATTTCTCCTGGATGGAAATGATGCTCGGGTTTAGGATCCATTGAGTTGAAATGTCGGATTACCTGGTTTTTATTTAGGCTAAATTCTGGTTTAAAAGTGAGAAAATAAAGTTTGACATGATGGCGATGGACCAACAATAAATAACTAACCAGAGCATTTGTGCTATTATTCCAAATTTCAACCGTTCTCATCGACTTTGACGTGTTTTCGCTCTGATTGAAGGTGAAAAATATGAGTACAGATTTCTGATATTGCTCATAAAGTTGTAAAAGTTGCTTAAAATTCCCTTTAAAATGATTCACAACACGTCACACGAAGCCCTATCCCCGCCCGGGAAACACAGCCTGGCAGCATCTTTATGACTCCCACACTTTGGGTGCACTGTGAACTGTGAGTGTGCGCTCACACAGCAGTCAACATGATACACCAGTCACCACAAGGTCATTCAATTACTATAAAAAACAAAAAAAACACACCACAGCTGATGGAGGTTGGGCAGCTGATGCTCTCAATCAGCTGGTTATTGCAGATTTCTCTTTGTCGTTGCTCTACAGATATATATTTATATTTAGTTTCATCTATGAAGTGCAAGGTAAACTTTCTACAATGTTCCTCCAGGAGAATCAGGGGAAAGGATGCATCCATTTCTGAAAGTTACTTTAGAGCAGCATCAAAGGAACAGATTGATATTTAGAGATCAGAGATAGGTGGTGGTGGGGGGGCGGGATTGCGAGCCAAGCTGCACCGAAAGTGACAGAAGACGCCTGCCAACCATTTCAAACTGTCTCGTGGTTATGAAATGTAAACGAGGAGGGGTTTGCGTTAAGAGGCATCTCAATGGTCCCATCAAAAAGAGAGGAACATGCATCGCTTTCCTCGCCCACTTCCTGGAGTCTTCTGCATCACAGGAGTCCACATTGGTGAAGCTGTAAATGTAACCCTGGAGAAGACTTGTGTTGCTCATGAATGACATCATACTGTCATTAGAAAACAGTACATGCAGCTCTTCGTCTCACACACTGTAGCACAGCACTCACACGGTGTACGAAACACACACGCACACACACACACACACACGAGACTCAGGCAAAAAAAAGAAATAATAACAGCTGGATACATTTCTGAATATTTAGAAAAACAAGAGTGCTTGCTGTCGCCACTTGGAGTGGCTGTTCAAGTGTTGATCTGGCAGAGTGAACCAAGCACGCCTCAGTGAGTTCAAATATTGGCACCATGTACAGTATATCTCACACACAAACACACTAACTGCATATCTCCTTGTAAAGCTTAAAAATGTCTCTCGTTTTAAAATCTCTTAATTTTCAAAAAACTAGAGTTGAGAATAAAGGTAACTGTCGCCCCCTTTTGTTAAGGTAGGAGTACTCTGGGGTTGCTAGTGCAATACCTCTGGTGTGGAAAGCACGTTTTTTATCCCACAAGGCTGGAAACGTTCAGGCTCAGCGGGGAGTCTCGGGGACCCCAAACAACCCGTCATGGGTTTGCTGGTGTGCCGGTACTCAGAGACTCAGTCACAATCAGAAGCACAGAGTGGTTGAAATTTGCATGAGCGTCAACAACAACAACAAAAAAAAAGCAAAAATAAAAAGGTAGTCCAGCCTGAGCGCTTCATGTGTCATCCCATCCAGAGGCAGCAGATCTGTTGAGTGGTCCTTTATTCCCAAGTGGCAGTGATGTCTTAGAAGAAGTTCCTCAAAAGTTAAATTCCTCGTGAACAAATGTTTCTGCATAAAATTCACTCGAAGCGCCACAGATATCTTCACAGAAACAGAAGTCTGAAAGGCTATTCCTCCAAAAGTCCCCTGCTCCTCCTCCACTGCAGAGTTGTGAAAAATCCTGAGCACCATTTAAAGCACTGCGATTGGTCGGTCAGGCTTCAGGGGATATATATTTTTTTTCTTTCTTTCGTTTGTTACTCCCACCGCCCGTCGCCCGGGAACAGCTGGGTGTCCCAGAAATCGTCTACGGGCGTGTGTCTGTTGCTCGTGTGGTGCTTTCTGTGCAGGCTGCAGTGAGTGGGCGCCGGGGAAAGTGTTTGTCAGTCCATCTCCAGGTCCATCAGTTTGTTGCGTGAGCGCGGGGTGTGCGCCGTGTTGCGGCAGCAGCACTGGGCGCAAACTAGACCCAGGACCAGAGAGAAGAGGCCCACACCTGGAAACACACAGCAGCATAACGTCATGTTAGTTTCACATTGTAACGTGGTACTGATTGACACTGGAGTGAGGTCACGGTGTGGGGTGGACGGAGGGTTATCTACAAGATCTGATTAAGATCTTCATGCTTGGGTTGGGACCATGGACTGTATATTGACTACAACATGACATCACCCAGTGGAGTTTAGTATTTGAATGTGGCTGTGTTGATTGTTTGGACCCGGAAGTGACCATATATGGATATGAAGGGAGAAGTGAGGAGGCGGGTCTGACCCTTGAACCTGAGGACACTGTACAATGTGTCCAGACATGTCAATCAAACTAACCACACCCCCACATATGAACTACAATATATGTGTATGCTAGGATTCTCTGGAGGTTGGCATCACGTTACCATAGATACGAGCTAAACCATCTCCGCTGCATAAAACTGATGTACGCTATGACCTTAAGTACAGTGAGGATTTTCTGAAAGTTTCTGCTCCTGACACTACAGATGTCAAGATTTCCATAGTAAATAGTAACTAATGTCCTCAGCATCAGTGCCAGTGAGGCATCACTTATTGACCATTATTCCATATATTAAGTCTGATCCAATTCAGACTGTCTTCTTTAAATCCACTGTGCCCTGTCGATGCCAGCTGTCAGCAGAATAAGCCAACGCGCCGTCAGCCAGTGAAGCACAGAAACACTGACTACAGTCTGTGGGACGTCCGTGCTGACAGCGAGCATCACTGAGCTTCTCCCACTTTTAAACAGTTTCAGTCACATTTTTCTCTGCTGCATTTCAACTTTGCTTCACGCAATCTCAACACTTCACCAGCTCACAGAAACAGACTGGAATAGTTTGTATTTCGCTGCCGCAAACACCACAAATCAGATGTTGTTGAAGAACGCGCAGCACTAGAGGACAGGGAGGAGATCTTTGAGGAAATTCAGCTGTCACACTGTAAAAAATGTTGCATCAGGGTTTTATGGAGAGAATCAGGGATCTGTGCTGAGCCTGGGAGTACTGGATAATTAAACCATAGCTGATCTTAAACCTTATATAACAACAATCACTGAATCACTCTCTGTTGAATGGATGTATTACCCAGTGAGGCCGATGCACCATAAAGGAGAGGTTCCTTTAAGGAGTCCCACACTGCAGAGGGAGAGACAAGCAAAGAGTTGGTGTTACATGGAAAAGTAATCTATTACTACAACGTTTCAATTTCTTGTTTCTTTTAGTCACTTTACACAACCACACAACAGTTTGTACAGTTGTCTACTACTCCTCTGCTCACCGGCAAATTTGACAGTGATGAAGACGCGTCCTGATGTCAGCTCTCCAGCTTGAGTCCAGGCTCCCGTTGAGGCCGAGAGGTACCAGGGGGTGGCGATGCAGTGGTACTCGCCGCTGTCACTGGAAACCACAGAGCACATGGTCACTTGCTGAAACTCACATTGTGGGTTTCCTGGAGAACTGAGGGTTGTCCTCACCTGTCCTGAGTGCCGTGGATGTTCAGCAGGTAGGTGTGTGTGTCTTTGCGCTCTATTGAGATGTCACTTGATGAGTTACGCTCGTTTTTCCTCACCACGCCGAAGCGGTCGACGCTGGCCACCTGGGTCGTCGTCTGTCCGCCGCGCAGCCTGGTGAAAAACCAGCTCACCTCGTACGCCAGGTCGTCTGAAGGACACAAACAGATGGAGACATAAATATAAATAAAGCCCTGATTTATTCATAGCTTTATTTACAACATGTGAGCTGAAACACTGAGACAGCTCGAGCTCGGTCAAAGGCACATTTAATGTGTTTTGATGGAACAACTTTCTGCTTTGTTTTCAGTTCCCACCACTGATGCTATCCTGGAAACAAAAAGAAAGCACCCAGAGAGCACAAACCTCCACCAAGGCTGTATCCATAATCTGAACACTGCTGCCCTCTTGTGGTGACAACAAAAAATTCGAAAAATTAGTATTTTCTCTCAGGATCCCATCCTCTGAGCCAAAATATAACCATGTATTCCCTAACTTGCAAAAAAATATTCATTGAGATCTGTTGTGTACCGTATTTTTCGGATTATAAGGCGCAATATCAATGAATATCAATGAATGGGTCTATTTTCCTACATAAGGTGCACTGGTTTATAAGGTGCATTAAGTGAAACAAACTAGTCAGATAAGTCAAACTTTATTCAACTCATTCACAATATTTTGGGGTCGTTATACACACTCTGCAAGGCTCGTAACGCTCCGACAATCCATCAAGCGGTGCGGCTTTGTAGATTACCAAAGTCGTACTAAAACACTTTGACAGATTTTTGGGCCCTGTGTACCGCATAAAAGCGCTTCGAGGTCAGTAAGCACAATCAGAATAATACATAATGTGCACTGTTGATTTTTGAGAAAATTAAAGGATTTTCAGTGCACCTTATAGTCTGAAAAATACGGTAGTTTGTAAAGTTCGCAACAACAAACCCAATAAACAGTCTTTTCAGGCAATTATAAGCAAAAACCCACCAAATAGAGTCCTAAATATACACTAACCAAAACATTTATTACTACAAACACATTATTTGATTATTACTGTAATTACTTTGTTTGATTTTAGTTTCTTCACCTGAAAGTGACATAATGTACAATCCAGTATGATGTGATTTACAAAGAGTCGTTAATGTGCTCAGATTGAATCCTCCAAACTAAATGTTACAAACTACAAAGGCAGTTTAAAGACGGTTAAATGTGTCTGTAGCACAGAACATTAAAAGACACCGTTTCTCTTTCAAAGTGCCGTTAAAAGGTTTCTTTTCTGCGCCGGCGTAACAGATCAAGTGTAAACCAACGTGACAGCTGACTGTGGATGACGACACCGCTGAATTTGGTTGAATCTTTAAACCACGTGTCAGTAATTAGCGATTATTACAAAGAAGTGTTACTACAAGCCGAGGAAGAGGGTGTTTCACGGTGGTCCGACGCAGCCCTAATCTCACTACGATAACACGCAGAACAAAAGAAGAAACCCAGAAACCAGAACGAATCCATTATCACCGCATTAAAAGCTGCTCCTCTTCCCTCAGTGAGGAGGAAGATAAAAAAAAGAGATGGACACGCGTCATAAAAACGATGATAGTGATGACAAAAGATAGAAAACAAGGACGAGAGTTTGGGAGAATTTGTGATAATAGATGCAATCTTTGGGAAAAAACAGGGGGGGCAAGCGAGCTAATTATTTCCAAGAGCAAGATGTAGAGAGAGAGACTGAAGCACAAACTAGTCATTAGTCTGTCAGGGAGAGAGGGACTATTAGCACTGTACCTCCTACACACACACACACACACACACACATGTGCACACACACACTCGCACAGTGAAGCACAATAAAAACCCCATGGAGCCTGAGTCATCCCCTGTCATTTAGGAGACAAATAGAGGATACAGATGAAAAAATAAAAGGAACATTTGCCAACGACTTTGTGGGGAGAAGACGAAGAAGAGGAGGAAAAAAAAAAAAAGACAAATGATGATGAAAAACAATTATGAAAAAACGAGCGAGGAGGAAGAAAGAGGAGAGGATGGAGATGGAGATGGAGTGAATATAATGGAGAGGAAAGACTGAGGAGAGGAGTGAACTCACCCAGAGCAGAGTAATGAATCACATCTCAATTTCTCTCTCCCTCTCTTCCCTAATGGTTTTAATATTCAAGTGCTACATCATTAAAAACCAGTAGTACAGTAGCAGCAGTGGTCGTAATAACACTGTTTGGTGTCACCTGAAAACTTTTATAGTATTTTCCACTGAGTGTTTGAGTATTTTCATTAAAAGTAGGAAGAGGAGGGATCCTTAAAGGTGACATCACTGCACATTCATCCTGAGCCACTTTGTAGAGTAGAAGATCCAGTGTTCCCGCTCGAGTCCTCCCAGCGTCCCCCTCTCTCTAAAGTCTAAATCCGTCACTTCCCATTAGCGGACAAGTGGACACGCTGGACACCAGGATGTAATTTTGGCAAATCAATTCTGCTGCTTCTCATTTAGTGGAGGAGAGTCGGTTCTCTCGGATGGAGATGCTGTGTAAAATTAAGTGTAGTGTTGCTTTAAATATTAAAATAATCACATAATTTGACACTTAATTGCACATAATTTGGATATTTTGTCAGGAAAAAGTTAAATATTACACATTACTGTTGAAATGAAAGTATTTTTTAATTGATAAGTAATCCTAACAAGTGTAAATTAGCTACATATTAAGACATATTGTGCATTATTGATGTTTAAAACAGATTTTAGTTAAAATCCTAAAATAAAATTATCATGTAACAATAAATAATAAGTGTTTAAATATAGATTGTAGGAGTCATAAGAAGCCTCCATTGTTATATGGGGCTACACCGATGGTGACGATGATGATGGTGGTGATGAAGATGCATGAGGACAGCATGGACAAGGGACACCGCTTTTTTTTTTTTCTCTTTTTCACAGAAGACAAGTAGCCGAGCGCTGCATCCAACCAGAGAGGAGGAAACAGGAGGTGACACCGAGGGAGGGGACGAAAGGGACGACTGACCACACACACACACACACACAGACACACACACACACTCCCTCCAGACTCACTGACCAGAATCAAAGTTCACATACAGAGACACTAACATCCCCACAGAAACACTCAGACTGGTGGAGCAGTCAGCTCACTGAAAACTAGCTGGTAAAAGATTTTGAACACTTTGTATCTTTGTTTTCAGATGTTTCCCGACAGACATCATCAGATCTGACCCATGTGTTCACCAGGGCTCCTCCAGGTGAAAGGAAACAGATGGATGTGATGTGACCTGCTGCAAAGACCACGTCCTGGTTGAAATCAAATCACAGATGTTCAGGAGAAGATAAAAGGTGTGAGATATGGATGCGTGTCAATATTTTATCTGACTCAAAGTGGCAATTTAGAAGTAGAAACTACAAAAATATGAACATTTGCTAAGAAAAAGTGAGAAGGAGGAAAAAGTTGGAGGTATTTGTGCTAAACTAATCAATTAATCAGTGTTAATTACCACCAAATTGAATATAATGTGTAAAATTCTAATATAATTCGAGCGTAATTCAAACAATGACAGATAAGAAAATGCTAAGTGTTGAAAAATTTTAAGAAACACCAGAAAAAGTAGAAAAAAAGAAACATTTTCAGAGCAATCACTCACTTCCTGTTTTACTTCCAAATAAGGGGATAATTTTACCCTTTTCAAACCTGATCTCTGCTGCTGTTATTTTGGTGAACAAAATATTATCATCACCCATTGAACTGATGATCTAATCTCCTAAAAATGGACCCAACACCCCGACTACAAAGAGAGTAATCCCTCTGGGTGTAGCTCTTATTTGTTGGTTTTAAAAATATCTTTACATTTACATATATTTACTTGATGTACAAAACTATTTTAATGCATTACATAATGGTCTTACATAATCATTTAAAAACTGACAGTGAAAAG
>OOFC01018991.1:0-12828 GCA_900323345.1 Pseudochromis fuscus
AAAATATCAAACTTAATACTGTGATTGATAAATGTTTTGTTTGTCTTAAAAACCTCTTAAGAAGTGTGAAATTTTAAACCATGAATATGCCCAGAATAAAGGTTTATGATGAAATCTTGAGAAGATAAACACATGACCAAAGGAAAAATCTATGAAAATTAGTAAATAATTTACATAAATATCGTGATTCATAAAAACAAAGTTAGTTTATTAAAAGAAAGGATCAATGACAAAGTAAATTACAGATAGTTGTACTTCATAAAACTGTAGTCAGTGTGTGTGTGTGCATGTGTGCGTGTGTGTGTGTGTGTGTGTCCCTGACTAAGCACAGGCCCTTTCAATAGATTTCTTAGTTTAAGATAATGTTTTGTCTTCAGATGGGTATGCCATCACATTATCTTTGCACCAAAATCTGTTCGCACATTTAGAGTGCGAGGAAGAATTCAGATCATCGCCGTCACGGTTTAAATTTAGCACAGCCCATGACACACCAAATGAGCCAGAGATGGTTTGCAATCATTGCAACCTGTCACCCAGTCTGTCTGTGGCAAGCAGTGCCTCAATCCATACATATTCCTCAAGTGCATATATAATCTATATGTAAGTAGGCCCATGGATGAAGCATCAGCATAAATACATTTAAGATTGACCAGGTTCTGTTTCAATGTAATTTTATTCTGCACAACACCGGCTGTGTCTTTTGAAACTGGGTTTATTTGAATGGATTTGTTTGCCTAAATGATTTTCTGAATTGGATTAAAAACATTCAGTGTAAGACATTTGTTTCTTGGCTTTTGCTTCTTTCGTTATAGTGTTTGTAATCGCAGTCATAATATTCTCTCAACATTAAATGAGGCTTTGCAACAACATTTTGCTTGTTGATTGGGTTTGGTCACACTTGTCTATAAACTGCAAAGCATTTTTTTTCCATGATGGATTTGTTTCATTCTGCCTCTGTACCTCAGTTGGAGTTATGGAGGGTGGATGATATTTTCAAATGTTTTTATTTCCAAGTAACACAGAAAGATAATATCTGTGAAAAAACAAATCATGTCTTGTAGAAATAAAACAAGTTGGAACAAGCCAAGTGACTCCCTGATCTGTGTCTTATATTTGCAGTAAACACTTTCAGAGCTCTTTTAATGGGCAACACAAAGTCACCTCTTGCAGTGAGCTGTGAAAGTCATACCTTTATATTTATTTAAAAGTGCTTTTGGTTTTGGCGAAAATGAAAATAACTCACCAGGAATGCGTTTCACCCAGCACTGCTGTGACTTGATGAGTATCTGATTGATGAAAGTAAAGCAAAGACAGCAGACAGTTTCAATTGATGGTGATAAAATTGTAATTCATTTGGAGAACACTTGAGGACGTCCAAATGAAATTTGGACCCCGGCAGTTTCAACTTGCCTGTATTTTAATAAGTTACCAGATGGGAACAGGATGACAAAGAATTATATATTTGTGTGGTGCGAGCTCCATTCGATCTGTTGTCAAATACTAGTCTGGGCACCGTAGGCCATTTGTCTCCACTGTAGAATGACTCCTGCCATGCCATTTATAATATTAATTGAGTCTTCAGGAACACAGCTGCTAACTAAACTTTTCTTTCTGTCTTTGTTCTTTCTTGTTTTGCAGAACCGTGACAGAATGGTCGACTGTATGAGCAAAGTCATGCTGCACACGGTCGTCTCATGCTGGCAGCCATTCCTGGGACTGGCCCTCGTGGCTGTCTTTGTGGGTTCTACCTTGGGATGTCCCTCGCGCTGTGAGTGTTCAGCGCAGAGCAAGGCAGTTGTCTGTCATCGCAAGCGCATGCCCACCATCCCAGATGGTATCCCCACAGAGACCAGGATCCTGGACCTGAGTAAGAACAAGCTGACAATGATCAACCCTGATGACTTTGTTGCCTTTCCTGGACTTGAGGAACTCGACCTCAGTGGAAACGTTATCAGCTATGTTGAGCCTGGAGCTTTTAATGCCCTGTTTACCATGCACTCGCTAAGTCTCAAGAGCAATCGCATCAAGCTCATTCCTCTGGGCGTCTTCACAGGTTTAACAAATCTTACCCGACTGGATATAAGCGACAACAAGATCGTCATCCTCCTGGATTATATGTTTCAGGACTTGCACAATCTGAAGTTTTTGGAAGTGGGCGACAATGATCTGGTTTACATTTCTCACCGTGCATTCAGTGGACTTTTAAGCCTGGAAATACTAACCTTAGAAAGGTGCAACCTCACAGTTGTACCCACTGAGGCCCTTTCCCACCTGCACAATCTGGTCAGCCTCCATCTACGATACCTCAGCATTAGCACTTTGCATCCATATTCATTCAAAAAGCTGTTTCGGCTGCGGCATTTAGAAATTGATAATTGGCCTTCACTTGACCACGTGCCAGCTAATACCCTGCACGGCCTCAACCTGACAACGCTGTTTATAACCAACACCAACTTGTCCTCCTTCCCTTACCAAGCCCTGAAACATCTGCCCTACCTGACACACCTCAATCTGTCCTACAACCGCATCAGGAACATTGAGGGGGGCATGCTGATGGAACTGGTCCGGTTGCGAGAGCTGCATCTAGCTGGAGCTCAACTGACCGCCATTGAGCCGTATGCCTTCCAAGGCCTGCGAGGTCTCAAAGTCCTCAATGTTTCGCACAACCGACTGGACACACTGGAGAGGGGTGTTTTTCAGTCTCCTGAGGCTCTGGAGGTTCTTCTGATTGACCACAACCCTTTAGTGTGTGACTGTCGTCTCATGTGGATCCTCCAGAAAAAGCATGTCATCTTTGGGGATTCGCAGCCAGAATGCAGCACACCGGATGGTTTTGGAGGCCGGCCTTTCAGGGAGTTTAAGGAGGCTCTCCAGTCTTATTATGTGACATGCACCAAGCCAAAAATTCGTGAGAATAAAACACAAACAATTACTGTGGATGAGGGCCAGCAGGCACTGTTGCGCTGCAGTGCTGATGGGACGCCAAGGCCAACTGTGTCTTGGTTATCCCCACGACGACAAGTGCTGACAGGTAGGAGCCGCGGCAGAGTGACCGTCCACAACAATGGTACACTGGAGATCAAATCAGCAGAGATACAAGACAGCGGAGTGTACCTTTGCCACGCCTCCAACTCTGCTGGGAATGACACCCTGATGACTTCATTGGCGGTGAAAAGTCTGGGATCGCTGTATGCTAACAGGACCCAGTACTACACAGATCCTAGCAATACCACTGCCAATGGGACGGCCGGTGTCACCCTCGGTCTGGACCTTAAGACCATTTTAGTGTCAACTGCTATGGGTTGTTTCACGTTCCTGGGAGTGGTCTTGTTTTGTTTCCTGCTCCTTTTTGTTTGGAGCAGAGGGAAAGGAAAACATAAAAACAACATAGACGTTGAGTATGTGCCTCGCTCAAAGTCTAATGGCACTAATGTTGACTCGGCAGAGGGGCAAGCTGGTCCCCGTCGTTTTAACATGAAAATGATGTGACTTCTTTTATAGATCCAAGAATCTGGATTGTGGATGCCCAACGTACAATGTATTTTTTTGAAAATAGGACGACTGAACTTCTCACTGCTGCAGGAATAGTGGTAGTGAAAAACTTTGGGGCATCACAATGTGACAAGGAGCAGAACTTTAAATCACTGGATCTTGACATAATGCTTGGATACTGTGTTTCAAATGTGAAAGCATAGTAGAACACTTACATAATTTCTCGGATGAGGAGTGAAAGCAGTTGCCGCCATGGGGACCTGGAGGAATTAGGTGTCATTTATCAGCTTTTTGAAATTTATATACCCAAAAAGAAGTTTTGGGGTGGCTCTACAGACTCAGCTGAACCATGTACAGTACAAATTTGTATCTAAGCTATTAACCTACTTTGTTTAGTCTTGCGCCATGCTTATTCACTGAACAAATCAATGAAACAGACCATAATTTCCTATGTTCGATACTTTGCATATGTGTACCTAATGCTTCATTATGTACATGTATGTACATATTCATTCAAAAGAACTATTCACAGCAATATTCATGGGATGCATTAGCCAAAATTGATATAACCCTATATGTTCAGCAAGAACATTCTTCAGACTTTTGAAGTTTCCATTGATCCAGGAAGGGCTTCTCTGGCTGAATATCTGTCCCGGCTCCCCCTAATTGACTCCTAAATATTAATGAACATATATTATTTACCAATGAAAACAGAAGAAAAATTATTTTATATCTGAAAAATATCAAGAATTCTACAAAAATCAGTCCTCAAACTGTTCAGGATCTAACAAAACACTTGGATCATCAGATGACCCAGTATTGGTAAAAGTACCTACATGAACCACCTTTTTGTCCTATTTTTGTCTCTTTTTATTCCTTTAACTGTACCTTTGCTGGTTGGCAAACTCTTGTGTCAATTTTACTACAGTGACATTTGCATAATTTTCCCCAGTAGGAAATTTGGACTTTGTTGTGGTAGTTCTTCATTTTGTTGTTGAGTCATTTAGATTGTGAAAACTTCAAAAGTAAAAGTAAAAAAAATATATATGTGAAATAAATGAAGATGTATTTGTACCACCGAGTCAGAGTAAATGGCTAATACATAATGAAATCTTCTCTCCTCAGCACCACTGAAGGACATCACTTTGTATGAATGGAGACACAAACATTTGTCACTGCAACAATGAAGCAAGGAATTTGCAGCTATTAATAAAACTGGAGTCTTTAAATCTTCATTTTACATTCACATACAAAATTATGATGCAACCACTTGGTAGGACGTGAACATTTGTACGAAATATATGTATGTCTTATATAAAGTACACGGTAAGTTGATGAGGTTCTAAAAAAAAAGATTTCTGGTAAAAGGTGACTGCACACTAAGGTCCAACAGATCAGATGATTTTCACTGATTACTCATGATACATTCAGGTCTGCACTTTGACTTGCTGATGATGCCACTAGTGTGTGTGTGCATGTGTGTGTGTGTGTGTGTGTGTGTGCAGTTGATATGTAGGTGACTATACGAACATCGTTGCAGTTTCCTGTGTGCTCATCTCCTTTAAAAGACCAGCTTCTGATCACATTCATTACAAGTGTACTAGTAAATTGACAAAAAAATACTCTAATTATTACTTGCTACATGCTTGTTCAATCCAGACTCTTCTCCAAAAAACAATATTTAGATGTTCACTTTACTTATTTAGCAAATGTTTACATTGGTAAATTTTAAAGGATTGAACTGGGACTTTTCTAAAGGTTTGTTTCTGTTTAATGGAGATTTTTTCTATTTACATATTTAAGAAAATATTCAAATTTGTCCTGAAATACATCTAATTATAGACTACTGCTATTGTAAACCTCAATTACCTGCCTCACTGTTTTTGTAGTGTTGCTCTAAATGAACCATGGACCCACTGAATTGAAATGTATTTTAAACAGCAGTCTAAATGCTGGTCTGCTTTAATTGCCCATCAACAGCATCATCATAATCCAGCATTATAGTGTTAATGCATCTATTAAGAAACACAGTAGTAAAGATATACAGTAATTGCCGTCTTGCTTACATTAATAACTACAGCTGCTTGTATGACAGACCCAAAAGTGATTGGCTTCTTCTGCCATTTTTTTTTTTCTCTTTTTGTTGAAAATCATGTATCTCTTGTGCCGTCCCTCATTTGTGTGGTCTCATTAGGAGCCACAGAGGGTATTTGCTTTCTGAGCATGCCATCCTCTGAGTTGCTTCAGAAATCAGAGCACCAAATGCTACAGTTCCTCCATAAATACAAAAGAAACAAGGTTAACTTTGTAGGTCAGCGATGCTGCTGTCCAGAGTGTTCATTTTGTCAAATTACACAAATTTGCAGAGTTTCCTTGCAGAACCTGTGAGCTACATTTTGCATTCATGTACAAACGAGGCATCTAAAGTGGGACCTTCTTTCTCTCTTCACATATAATGAGACCTAAATTTCCACCTCTTTGGCAAAAATAGGCTGATTGTTTGCTTTCCTGTCCAGCATGTCTCTATAGTAACCAAACATGTCTCAAAACACCTAGATTCTGCTGATATTCAGAATACGCCTTTGGTCTTTTGTGCTTCTCTTCATACTAATTGACCGCATTTTGGTTAGACTGGTGCTTTTGGATTGCATCTGAAAAGCTGTTAGTACTGTGTTGCTGTTTGTCCCCCTCTTATCAGTTATTGACTGATCCAACCACTCTTATTTTCAGACTAATTAGTGCGGATAATTTTGCAAAACAGATGGGAGTCTCACCCTAAAGTGACTAATGCAGTTTTTACAAAAATAGAACACTTTTGGCAAAAGCTGCGCTGAAAAAAAAAAAAAAATCAAAGACTGGCATATTACTATAACTATTCTCAATCAATCAAATGAGACAGTTTCTGAAAGGTCAGAGACATTTGAAAACTTTTAATTCCATGAATAATCGAGTATTACAAAAAGTATGTGGTGAAAAAAGGTGTCTGGTACTTTTGTTCCTCTACTTTCATAAAAAGCAGCCACTGTCACTAATGTCACATCAGCATGATCATAATACACGCTTCAAGTGTTTTGCTCTCATCGAGAGAAGAACAGGGTGTTTCTGTACATTTCAGATTTTTGTGTGCTGATACCTCTTTTTCTACCAGGCCTTCATTTTTGCAGGTAAAATATGTATCACCCTGGTTGTTTTTGTCCATGTTGTTGGTTTGTTTGTCCATCTGTTCACAACATTCAGAGAAAAACTACTGAATAGATCTGGTTGGTTTGTTTTTAGAGACATATGGTGTTACAAATTATTACATTTCAGATAAGATCAGAGGATCACATGATGTATAAAAAAATATAATGTATAATTGTTTTAAAAAGACAGTTATACAATTATTATTTCACCACAAGAGGGCAACAGTGTTCTGTTTGTAGCAGTGTCCAGTCTACAGCTAGATTATGTCTCTGTGGAGGTTTGTCCAATCAACTTGAAACCCTGTGAGGACTTCCTACAGTATCCTGGGAAGAGCACCTCACCTGAAACAAACGTCAACATTAGGAGAATTTTTTAGGCCAAATTTTATTTTTTGTTTATGTGATGAGGCGATGCCGGTTACCTAAGCAATTGTGATCTGTAGGCAGGTGACAATGATTCATCAATCATTACATGCTCACTATGTGTGAGAACTGATATGTGCCGTGATTCATTATCAAATGCATACATGACTATACAAATATGTGATGTATGTGAAAAGGTCCAAATCCAGAAAAATCACCATTATTATTACAATTAGCCCTGCGGGAGCAATCAACACTGCAGCTGTTAATACGTTTCTGTTTGATCCAATAATGTCAAACTCATGGTGCAACTGCAGACAAAGGCATCCCAGGAGCCGCACTCTTAGTGCAGTTGAAGAACAACAAAACTGCAGACACAATAATTCTGCAGTTGTAGTAGCTGTCTCATGAATAGTCAGAAAATCACCATGTAGTACTTCAAAAGAATCAAAGATATAAAGTGAACAAAGTGCAACCCTCACACACACCCACTTCTCCACTACCTAATCTCGTAAACATACTGCATTGGCAGAGAATGAATGAACCAATAAGATGTTTTTCTGGAGAGACACTGTCAGCTTTAAATGAGGAGGGCTTGTGTTTATCTCTGTCGTCTGTGTAAATATACATATCTGCACCAAGAAAAAAAAAAAAAGTCAACATGTGCTCACTGAGATCCCTGTAGTTTTGAAATTACACACCATGTTTTTGATAGATTTCCAAGCCCCACGGGCCGGAGAATGCAGCACATAAAACATCTTCTAGACCCACACCTGAAGTATGAAAAACAGAGACTGCATAACAGGGTGCTGTGTGGTTTTGGTTTGACAAGAGAATGGAGCTGGTTGTAGCTGAAGCTGGGGCAGATGTTAGCCGGCAGGTTTTGGCTGCGTGTGCTTTCATTAGGTTTAGCTTTCATACGCTCCCTGGTGGCAGGCTGGTCTGCCAAATGAGCTCCCATGTGAGCCGACTCCAGTTCCAACCCGACGTCCGGAAATTGTGGCTGGCTGCAAAAGAGGAAGACATGCATGTGCTGCTATGCGTTTTCTGCACACATTCAGGCATATTCACTAACCAGATATAAATACACGGTTCCAGTGAAAGAAAGCAGTGGATGCTTGAAGTCTTTGTATCCACAGACACTGTCTCCTGCTCATTGTGATCTGCCAGTTAAGACCTTCTTTTGTCTTTGTTCACAAAACAAAGGTAAATGTATGGGACTGAAAAAGAGTTATACCCTTTTTTTTCCTTTTAAATATAAACCTTCCAGACTCTGCAACACAGCAGTGAAAAACGTCTCCGGGATAATGGAGGGGAAAAACATTATTAGCAACAAAACCCCCTCTTTGCAACGCACACCCAATGTTCGCCTGTAAGCCAACAGTCGATATTTCTTTGTTAGCGTGTTGCTGCATTCTGTAATTATGTTTTTGCCCTTTCTGGGAAACACAGTCGTGAAAAAAGAAATGAGTGGAAGGAAATTGAATTCTTTGCCTATGTAATTGTTTAATGATGAATGGACCCATAAATTGGAGCAAAGAGACAGAAAGTTTTACATTCCTGCTCTCCCACAAGTACAAGCAATAATTCCCCCCGGTGCAGTAAAATAATTATTTATTCTGCTTATTCCGTCGAAGTGTTATCGTCGTTCGCAAGTGTGAATTTTATATGAAGCAGTTTAGAAGTATATTTTGAAAATGCAATAAACAATCATAACTAAAAGCAGAGTAGATAAGACCATGTTTCGAGGTGTGGGCAGGTGGGATTTGAACTCTGTCAAGGTTAAGCTCTCAAGAAAAAGTCTCACATTTGTACTCATAAACATTTAAATGTCACATGAGCGTTTATCTACAGAGGGAGGTACAGCATGGATAACTGCTGTTACTTATGCTCCAGCTGAGAGGCATATCATGCTTTGAATACCTGCACAATGATTTAATTAGAACATGGTTTCAGCCAGACACTCTCAGTGGAGCCAAGGTAATTAAAAAGTGACCTTATGTTTCATATTACATGAGCTGATATGTTGAAATCTTGGCAACGCTGGAAGAAGAAAATGGAAATGATGAAAAAAAAAAGACTAAAGATGACTAAACCAAGATCTACAAAAGGTAGCCTATCAATTCACAAGCCACTAATCAGCTATTGTTACGTTTAATTAATGTGCAATTAATCTCCAACTTCACATTAAAGACAAAGTAATAAGTATCAGACAATGCTAATGAAAAACCAAACTAATAACACGGTATAAAATGTGTTTTGTCACCACACTGGTAGCAAACGTAGATTGTATAAATGAATTAAGTGATTTGGGTTAAAAAATGAGGCCAAAGAGGAAGTGCAAAAAAAGTGCAATACACCCGACGGCCACCGGAGGCGGAAAAACATCATCATTTTCAGTATCGTGAAATACTGTTATTCTTATGTGAATAGCTAAAGTTAAATCTTGTTGTCAGTGATTGGTGTGAAAATTAATAATAAAGTAGATATAGGTTTCAAACAGAGGAATATTCAGGGGGTGGTTAGCATAATCGACAACCCTGGTCTCCAATCAGAGCCACGCTGAAGTCAAGTCCCACACACATTGGGCAGTGACCTCAGGTTCAAGGATTAGACCTGCCTCCTCTCTCCTTTGGTCATATACAAATATGGTCACTTCTTCCTCCAAAAAACCAACATGGTGACGTGGCTTCATCACCACAAACCAATGAGTCACACTTGCTATGCTAAAAAAATCAAACCATCTTTAAACATGTCAAAATAAAAGCCCACAACTACAGTGGAGAGAAATGCCTAATTTCTAAACTAGGCTATTATTGTGAAATATTTGCAGGAACAGTGAATTTAATTTGAACATGAATTGTATTGCCGTCAAACAGGTATTTGCTCTGGGTGGCGGAAATTGATGTAGACACCTCCATGTGAGTTCACTGTGTTGCAACAGGAGCCAAACGTTTTTGTGGGCATCCCCCCAAGGTCTTATATGACCAATTCATGAATAATAGAAGGAAACACAAACAGGTTCCTAAGAAGATTGGTAGGTTTGGTGAACAAACACAAACACTGCACCACCATGCTCCACAGCTCACACTAAATATCAGAACTGAAAAAAAAACAAACAAAAAATATATCTGCACCTGGCTTTGGCAAAGCTTGACATTCAACCAACCAACATAACTTACTTATCCACTCTTTACAACTGTGGTGAGCAGAAAAGCATCTCAGAAAGCACAGCATGTCTAAACATTGAGGCAGATGGGTTACAACAGCAGCAGAGGACTGTGGCAGGTTCCACTCCTGCCAGCCAAGAACAGAAATCTTGAGGCACGCGCTCACCAAAACTGGACAGCTGACGACTATAAAAACATAGCCTGGTGTGATGAATCGTAATATCTGCTGAGGCACACAGATGGTATGTTCAGAATTTGGCATCAGCAGCAAAATTGATGAACACAACATGCCTTGGGTTAGTATTCCAGGCTGGTGGTGGTGGTGCAATAGTATAGGAAACGTTTTCTTGACACACTTTGGGTCCTTTAATACATCCCTGGTCATCTATCTCCCAGTGGTTACACCCAACATCGTAATGGACTATGTCACAGAGCTAAAGTCAACTCAAACTTCTTTCATCACTATGTCAATGCTTCACTAATAGTTTGGGATGTGGTGGACTGGCAGATGTGCAACATGAATGTGCAGCTGACATATAAAGAGACTAAAGAGATGATTTCAATGGATAGGGCACAAACCTCCACCAACTAATTAAACTGTACCGATACTACACACTGTTTGCCCTTTGTGATAAATAGGCATTGTTCAGGATTTCTTTTCTCCCTCAGACATATGTAATGTGAAACTCTTGCCCACAATTTTATCATATGTCCCTGGGGTAATACCCTCTCTCTCAAGGGGAAAAAAAACAAGATCTGTTGGTTGAAAGTAGTTTTTCTATAACAGCTGGACAGACAAACCACTGCGGGCAAAAACTTTCTTGGCAGAGGTACAGACGTCTTCAAGACCTTGTGAATTTCATCCCACAAGGAACTGAGGTTGTTTGGGGAGTAAAGGGAGGCCTGGTATAGGTGAGCGTATGTATCAAGTATCATCAGACCATTTTGGGAGAACCACCCTAGTATGAACTTTATCCTCAGATTTCTCGGCTCAACTTTCCTTCTGCATAACACATCTACCCCCCCTACTTTTTATTTCTCCGTCATGTGCTGCAATATGCCCGTTCTTAGCTCCGACTCCCTGCTGCGCTACTTCCCTGTGCTGGTATTGTCACACGTTCGCCTTCAATTTTAATAACTGCCTTGTCCTCACCCAGCAGATAACTAGATTACTCTTAGACCTTGAAGAATTTGCCACCAATCTGCTGCAAAGAAACACAGTGAAACCAGAAATCTCCATGATACACAACAACATTTTTTGGTTTTCTTAAAAGGGAACTCTGTTTGGCCTGCCATGCTGTACATAATTCATCAATACCCCCTTTTTGCACTCTGTTCCCTTTCCACACACAACATGGTCTGAGTGATCTGGTGGAATCTGCTTACTCTTCCCTTTAGCACTTTCCTCATCCTTCACTTTCAACAGATGCCTTGGGATGTTTTTAAATCACTGCTTACAACTTTGTAACTTGGCTGCTAAAGTGGATTCTGGTATTTGATATCATTAGCAGACCATTAGCCCTCCCCCAGTATCATTCACCATCTACCTCCTCACGACGTTTCGTGTCAGCAAACTCACTTATGTTCTCTTGTTTCTATATTAGTATTATTTGTCACTTTCAGGTGGTTAACATGTGTAAAACAATTTGAAACCTTTCACTATTAGGAGGAGCTGAGGATTCTTCATTTCACCCTATTATTCATAATTGAAGATTATATTACATTTCGAAGATGCATTTGTTCAAAGCAGTTTACAATGGTGGAAACAAAAGCTGTTTTTTGACTCAATTCTTTAAGAAAATAAGATGTTAGTAACTGCTGGCATGGTGCGTAGGTGGGTTTTCAGCCTGCAGCGGTAGATTGGCAGCGACTCTGCTGTTCTGACTTCAGCAAGGAGTTCATTCAGCCATTGTGAGGCCAGAACAGAGAGTAGCCTTGACAGAGGAGAGCAACCACAAGGTCTTCTGAGTGACAGACAGTACATCGGTTCAGCTGCAGTGTTGGGTTTGCCTGTGGCTTTGAGGTAGGTAGGAAGGAGCAGTTCCCTTTCGTTGCTCTTGAGGCCGGCAGTAAAATTTTGAACCTGATGCACCTGCAGCAGGAAGCTTGTGTGGTAAACAGAATTAGTGTGGGAGACTGTGGAGGTTGATCACCAGGAGCGTTTTGGACTCGAGGCAAAAGATCTGGTGGCAGAAACAGACTCGCTGTGGATGACAAACAGCTGGATAAGGAGCCGTGCCACCTCCTCAGTGGGAAAGGAGGTGAATCCTGCGTAATGTTTTACAATAGCTGCTGAGGGATACACTGATGTCCCAATCAGTGCAGTAGCATCAGCTGATCTCAGTGTGGGCTTCTCATCTACATTTCACTAAAGTGATTTGTAAGCACTGCCTGTGCTCCGACTGCAAATGGTGACAGCAACATATTTCATAAATGATTGTCACTCATAATTACCTCCGCCATGGAGGTTATGTTTTAGCACATATTGGTTTGTTAGTCCATCTGTTAGCAACATTATGGAAGAAGTACTGAACAAATCTCAAGGATTTTTTTTTTATCTCATTTGTTTTTTTAGCGTGACCGTATTACCGAAGGAGCAAATTATTACATTTTGGGAAGGG
>OOFC01018991.1:12848-25140 GCA_900323345.1 Pseudochromis fuscus
ACATTTTGGGAAGGGTAGGGATGCTGAACAAAAAAAAAAAAAAAAATCCCCACATATCCTTATTGACCTATTTGGAAGAAGTGAAGGTTTTAACACTGACAATGATGACAGAGAACCAGTAGGTGGCAGTAAAACACCACCGTTGTGTCTATGACCCAGATTGGAAGAAGAGGTAGAAGAAGAAAGAAGCAGCAGGTATAAACTGAAAACAGTGTTTCTGCTCATCGAGTACATTTCATAACTTTGTTCCATCTAAATGGGTTTTGTTGATCTCCACACACATGCAGGATGACAATGCCTACAATCAGACAAATCATCACAGCGATCCTGTGTGCACATGGACTGAGTAGGTGTTGTTGCTTGTTTTCAATTGATGAAACAGGCCACAGATCCACATAGCACAGTACAGTCCTCAGTCCTGCTGTTTAATGATAGTTGTCAGCACCTCGAAGCTCTTCTGTTGTTAGTCCTTTAACCTTCGATCTCCACCTTCAAATCTTCAACAGCAGTACACAGAGTGAAACAAAAATCTTTACTGACACAGAAAAGATAATGAGAGGGTCATTTTAAAACAGTGCTGTGTGGCAGTGTTCAAAAACGCATTTGTTTGCTGCTCATTTATGACAATAGACAATCAAACTGATTACTCTCTGCTGCATTTTAGGATTGAATGGTAGTAAATGGGTCTACAAGTCTAACAAAGAAACTGATTTTGAAGCCTCTTGTATTATGGCACACTGAGTTAAAGGAAAACCCTTCTGTGTATTTGACAAAAATGAAGAAATAGATTTTTTTTTTTCAATCAATGAACTGATTACTTCTGCAGAACACATTCTGCCATTACAAACTTCATTTATTTATTTATTTACCAGAAAAAATATCACAGTGTTGGTCAAGAGAGGTTTTTCTGATCAAGTGGTTGTTTAATGAATGCAGGACAGATAATAACCCAGGGCTATTTAACGTGCACATATGCAGTCAGCACCACCTGGGGAGCAAGTGTTTTTCTTTCATCTCCTTTCCATACATACACTATAAAGAGACTGCCAATGAAAGTGGCACAGAGGTGTCTTGAACAAACAGAATGAGAGCGGAAACACGAAACAAATACATGTGTGATATGTGTAAAATATTGTCTTTGCGTACTAGACAATCACTCATTCTTTCACACAGGTTTTTAATAAGTGACAAACAATTCATGCAAAAAATTCTATGAAGAAGATTTCACGTTATGGGAAAACTAGGGCCAATCAGTTTTTACTCAAAAGACATGTGGAGCATACAGAATGGAGAGATTATAGTTAAAACGATACAAAAATTCAATAAAAAAATCTCCCTGTGATCTGTGATTGTTGAATGACAGAATCTGAAATACATGTTTTAAAGCCTTCATTGAGGTCAGGAATCAGTGTTGGTGACAAGAGGTGTCCTCAGTGGGAAAGAGTGGTTTAGTAGTTTGCAGGGTGACAGGAGTCCCAGCTCGACATATATCCAACCTGCTGACAAATAAATGAGACTCAATGTTCCAACTGTGGAAAATAAAAAGAGAATTTCTACTGGCATTTTAAATTGATCGCACTGAAAATGACCTGACCCCACGTGTGCTGTGGACCGATAAGAGATCCACAAAGCACACAGGTGTCAGTCAGCACCAGGCAGCAGCTCTTTTTCAATATGAAATGAACACAACATTAGGAAAGAATAATACGGTTTTATCCAGTGTCGCTGCATCTCCTTGCTTTTCTAGATCCTAGTGGGACTTGAAGAATTTCTTTCTTGTCTGTGAGATGAAGTTATCGCGGCGCCATTGTGTGAAGGGCCACCGGAGTTCAGATATGCAGGAACAGGGAATGTCACCACTCTACACAAGAGAAGATCAAAGCCACACCTCTGGGCTTTGTTATATATCGAGTTAACTTCCAACGCTCGTGATACATCTCTCTCCCTCAGCTCTTTCCCCTTTTGGCAAAAGAGCGAATTAAACTCGACTTGTGTCATCATACGCAATCCGTCTTCATTTGTGAGTGCGTCAGAGCCAGTTGTTGCTGCACTGTGGGCTGAAACCAAGCAACGCAGCTTCCTCCATGGCTCCTTCATACCAGCGGGGCTGTCGCTTGGTTTTCAAGGTCTTTGACGACATCACATCTTTTCAGGGATGGATCTGTTACGCTGGTAGGAGAAGCAAACACAAAGAGGAAGCAAGTGCCACGTCCTGATTCATTTTTCCTGTTGGTACATGATGTGTGTCGAGTCTTTCTTTTTTTTTATCGTAAAAGGAAGGTCGCCTTATTCTGTATAAATTTGACCATTACAACCCTTTTACTTCTTAGTAGAAAAAACAGCTACAACAAGCACAATGGATTCTGTTTCATATTTGAAAATGACAAATATTGTCCCACTTACACCTAGTCTTACATGTGCATGGTTATATATACGTACTATAAGTTGGAATCCTGTTTTTTTTCTGCATCTGAACGTGAAAGCCACAGTAAGGAAGAGCAACATTGTACACTTGTCACTTTGTTAAGCACACAATCATTTTATCTGCATTGCATCTACACAATTCATTTGCATATTTAAGTTGACATTACACAGTTTATTTGTATACTGTAATGTTAAACTGTGGTCTAGAATGGACAGAGCTAATGTGACAACACCTGTTGGTTTGTGGACACACTTTGGACGTGAAGGGAGGAGTGAGGAGGCGGAGCAGACTCTTTAACCTGATTACACCTCCCTTTGTGTATTGTCATTGGAGACCAGACCTGTTGATCAAACTAACCACGCCCGTAAATCTTACTTTTTTGAAGACTGTTATCCACTTAATGATGTTTTTTTTCGTTTGTTTTTTTCAGATGGACCGCCAGTTCGTTAACAAGAAGCACTGACTTCAGCTAATGACATCAGAATGACATGTGGGGAAAATGTATTGACTGAGTATTTTAGGATTGAAAATTATTTCATAAATAGAAGTCAGAGAGTTTTGGAGCCAGCATCTAGTGGTCATCGGGAGTATTGCATGTTCTTTGGCCTCATTTTTGAGACCCAGTTGCTTTGTCCATTTCTATACGCAGCCTTTGGATTAAACACACAATTTTCCACTTTTGTTTCATCCAGCATACATCTCTGGTGGATTATCTGTGCACTACACGTTTCTGATTGTACACATCAGGCTTTTCAGGAAAGAAAATATCACACTGGTGAAGTAGAGGTCTCAAAATCTCACGTGTCAAATACGATATACCTGATGTTACAGGGTTGAATGAATTATTATTTATTTGTCTTTTGAGTCACCATGCTTGTGGAGAGGTCCCCTCCTGGTGAAGTAAAAGGTGCAGCTGAGGCTGTAGTGTGGCTGCTGTTACAAAAGGGAAATTTGGTTTTAGTTTTTCCTTTTGTATTTCGAGTGAATGTCCAGCTTGTTTTCCCCTTGTGTTTCATTTGGTTTGGCCAAACTACTATGTAAGATCCCTTATGGGTATTTATGTTAGGTCACATTGTTCAGTTCACATTTTGTTTTGTTGCTGTAATTTCAGTTTGTTGGTCTCTTTTATAAGCCTTGATGTTAAGTTCTTGGTTTATGTTGCTTTTTTTAATTTTCAGATATTAAAAAAAAAGAGTGTTTTTCTACCAAAAACTTCTACCGCCTCTCCACTTGGTCCCAGATACTAGATATTAATGTACAGGAGTTAAAGTGTGTGTTTTTTGTTTGTGACTTTTACCTCACATATTGCTCATTAGTGTTTTACTGTGTTGTTGTCTTCCTCCCTCCATGTTTTATTATGGCTCTGCTGCATATCATTAACAGTTTGTTTTTTTTATTCTCTGGACCTCTCTGCAGGTAATACAACCAGCCCACCCAGTGTTCACCATTTACTGTTCCCCTCTGTTCGCTCTCCTCACCCCAGCTGGTTGAACAAGACAGACATAAACCCTGAGTCTGGTTCAGTCTGACTGTTTCCTGTTAAAGGGCAGTTTTTCCTCCCCTTGTCACCATGTGCTTAGAATAATTAGGTTTTCTCTATAAAACTGAAAGCAGACAGTGCTGACCTTAGCAAATGTAATATCCTGAATCATTTTTTAACCATTTGTCGCTATTGAAGTGAATTGATTTAATATATTTTAATGTCAGCTTTGTGCTGTACTTTGTAATTTTGAGGTAGAGTAATGCTTATTATTTTCATTGCTATTTTTTATTTTTTTTTAACAGCTGTGTGACACACAATATGTGTTTATCTCAGTTATTACAATCAAGTCCTTTTTAAAACTACATAATTCAAAAAATTTGGTGTGGTACTGCCTTGTTCTTTTTAGTTATGATGCTCTTTTCAAACAAAACAGTTTCTTCTTGCTTTGAAAACACAAAGACTCTTTGTGGGTCAAAAAAAAAAGACATTTTAGTGAAATCAGTAAAACTAAACACAACCAGTACAGACAAAAAAGTATTTCCACTTGTGTCGTATGCAAACAAAAACAACAGCACAACAGGTAAAACTTTCATTCTCCAACTTAAAAGCTTTAAAAAGGTGAAGCTGCCCTTCATCGTCTCTGCCTCCTTAAATTGTCTTTGCTTGGTCGCCATTGCAGCACAGGATTTGCAGTCAAGAACCAAAGAAGTATAATATGCCGTTAAGTGCTTTTTGAAGTTGGTGCTGATGCTTGGCTTGTGCCAAACAATTCAGAATCAAAATCCCTTTAATTGCCAATTATAATAATCAGAATTATTTGTGTGCCACGACCACAGAGAGAGATGCAGAGTCTTTCTGTGTTGAGTACTGCAACACATTTTAATTGATACAACATGTTAATCTGAATACAGTGCAGCACGCTACATATTCAAGCTTTTTTTTTTATGCTGATATCAAAGCAGCAATGCAGAATCTTTGGTTCAGGTAGAAAAATTACAAGTAGAAAGACAGAAGCTTCATGTGCTTGTATTGAACATGAAAGGACTGGACTCACAACAGTATCGTTTTTACTTAGCACACACTGGCACACAAAATACCCACAATGCAACTTGACCCTCTTCAAGTGACACTTTTTGAAATTGACACCGCCCATTTTTAGGAGTTACATTTTAAGTTCCATCTATTTATTTTCTAACACATCCATTTCATTACACGCCTGTTGAGAGGCAGGTTAGACCCCAGACATGTCACCGGTCTATCACAGGGGCACCACACAGAGGCAGGCAAACACATTTACACCTACAGGCAATTTATGTGTCTCCATTTCACTTAACCTGCATGTCTTTGGACTGTGGGAGGAAACCCACGCAGACACTGGGACAACATGAAACCTGCCGGCTGCGAGGTGACAAAGCTAACCACCGAGCAACCGCGCCACTGTGACATTTAACCTGAGCTGCTATAGTTAAAAGTAAATGTATCTCTCCGGCTGCCCCTTGTACCTCCACACTCCCACTTTCCACTGCACCATTTCAGTGTCAAACGGCTGCCTGGCCCTATTTGCCTCCTGCTTGTAATCCTTTTTGTGGTAGAAGAAACACATTTCGCTTTCATTTTTTTTTTCCCACACAAGGCATCTATTAGCATTTTATAACATCGTGGTCATTTTATAAAATTTCATGCAACCAGGCTGAAAGTATCACAAAGATAAAGCTTGCATGCTGTAGTCTACGGTCAAAAGTATTTTCCCTTGCATCCAAAATAAGTGTCTCACTCATATGAATTTCCTATTTATTTGTGCCAGCATTCAAAAATTCATGGACTTTCACCAAGTTATGAATACCATTTTTGTCAGCAGCTGAAGCCTGACTGAGATGACAGCTCATATGCGGGGAACTAAGGACACGCAAATGTGCAGTCTCATGGAGCTAATGATAAAGATTAAACATACAGCCTTTTTCTTAACCTCTGAGAGAGGTAGACATAAACACTTGTGCTTCTTCATCTTGTTGTAATTTGGGATTTAATGTGTGCACTAGTTAGTGTGAAGCACACTGAAGTCTGCATGTGAGTGTCTGACTCACAGACTCTGCAGAACTGTTCCTGTGAAAGTAAAACTCAAACTGTGCACCAAAATTCAAATGTTCTGATTTTCATTACAAGCTATTATGCACGATTATGCAAATATGATATTCGGAAGTTTATATGGGCACAAATCAAGAGATCAGTAGGTTGTTATGTTGTTGTTGTTGCTGGTTTATTTCAACAAACCTTCCTTTTTTTAAAGAATAAAGTCAGCCATGTGATTTTACAATATTCCTAATAGACACACTGCATGGTAAATAAAGCTTTATGCCTCTATAAGAATTTCAGTTACACATCATTTGTGGTGCTATTGTTGTTGGGATGCAGGAAGCAGCCTCTTCTGTCTGCAACTAACAAGTGCTCCATCCTAAAGGAACATAGTGGCTGTTTGTCCCTGCATTCAGCATGGTGCTCTAACTAAAGAGGTGATCTTACTCTATCAGGGACGGCAGTGGTTCAGTAGTAGCATGGTCGTCTACCAAACTAAGGGTCGGTGGTTCGATTCCCGCTCCTCCCAGTCATTGTCGGTGTGTCCTTGGGCAAGACACTTTACCCACCTTGCCCTGTATGAATGTTGAATGAAGGGTTTGGTGGCGGTTCGTAGGTGCAAACTGACAGCCACGCCTCCATCACTCTGCCCCAGGGAGCAGTGGCTAGCTTAGCTTACCACCACCGGTATGACTGGGTGTGAATGAATAATGGTCTCTGTCAGCGCTTTGAGTCTGGCCTTCCAGAAAAAAAAACTATATAAATCCAAACCATTATTATTATCATTATCTAACGTTAACCTAGAAAGCACACAGAGAGCACAAACCTCTACCAAGCCATACTCCAGCTGTACAGATGCTACACACTGAACACTGTTGCCCTCATGTGGTAAAACACAATCTTGTTAAAACTTTCACCCATTTTAAGGATTTGTGATAGGTTTTTTTTATTTAACCTTTGTGAAACCAGATAAAAACCCAATGAGATCTCTTTCTCACAAGGGTGACCTGGCCAAGAGGTCAGCAGCACACGTCATAAAACAGAAAGCTGACAATAAAGTTCAGATACATAATTGTTTTAGGTGCATGGTAATTACAATAAAGTGTGAAGTGTCTATCTCTCTTTAGAAAAAAAAAAATATCTAGATCTGATTTTTCCCGTTATGTTGGTAACAAAGGTGAAGAAGTAGTTTTAGCTGATGAAACTTTACCATGTATTGACCAGTGAAGTAGCAGATCAGAGGACTCCTTCCCTGATTTCCTTTTTGCAGCAGCTCTCATTTATTGGACCCTTGGTTAAATAACAACAATTACATATGGGAGACTTAATCAGACTGAACTCTGATGAGATCTGCATCGGTCGTGACCAGTTCCTCACATCCCTCACCCATTAAAAGAAACTCCATGCTGGCGTGGTTATACAAAATATTGATTGGCATATATGAATGTAGTGATCACAGAAAACACAACAAGGTGAGAGTAAACGAACAAAAATAAATCACAAACACTGGCTTTTAATTCTGAAGCTTATCGTCAGAGTAAAACTAAACTAAGGGGACGTTGAAAGACACCATACAAATGTGCTTTACACAAACAAAGAAAAAACACTTGCATTACAATAACATGAGTGTGTGAAAAGCTAAATCCAGTTCTGTCCCTTGTATTTGATTTCCTAGGTTTTAATGTCACGCAGCAAAGGGTTGGAATAATTTATATCTTCATTTGAAAAACAAACCGTGTCACAAATAATTAGTTCCTAAGAAAGTGGTTTGTGAATTGTCCTCCTGCATTTTAAACTACTTCCAGCTGGATTCATTTCAGCTTCACTTTAATTTTTAAACCAAAAGAGACCAAGTAAAGTAATACGGTGATCAATTTGAAAAGTTTTCACAGAAGAAAGTTTGACGACGTACGTTTTCTGTCAGGAAGTGTTGCTCCATTGATTCCTGAAGGAAAACCATGGAAAGCTGTGTCTGCTGTGGCTCTTCTTCCTTCCTTGTAATGACCTGGCAGAGAGTTGGCTCATTAGTCAGATGAGGTTCACCTGTGCTTGATAGCCTGGAGCCTTTAAAAGTTGGCCTACATACCAAGTCTCCTCCTTGCTCTGCTGCTCGATTATAAACAAAATACTTTCAGTTTTTTCCCAATCACATATGTGCCTCATTGTTTTAGCCTGAAATAGCTGCACAGTTCACCACCACCTTTTAGAAAGCAGAACAACAACACTATAAATCTCATTTAAAAGACAGTCAAGCACTTTTGTATGGTCCTGTAATAATCAGGAGACTCACAAGTAACAGAGATGGTCAAAATATGTGCAGCATGTCCCTGAAATTAGACATGAAATACAATGTTATAATTGCCCTGTAGAGCAATGCATGCAAGTGGTATCTGATCTGGTGTCGCAGGAGGATGTAATTTTGCCTCAACCAGAAAATAAAAGACATGTTCCCAGATCTGACACAGCTATGATTAAATCATTTTGTCCACTGATTGTAATACTTTTAAAAGAATTGTTTCATTGGCTGCCAGTATACAGCAGGATCAATTAAAGGGAGCAAAACAAGCTTGAAATCATTTCAATGTAGTCTTTAAGGTTTGGTTACTGAAGGTAATGCAGCCAGTAAACTGTTAACGGCTGTGCAGTACCTCCGTGCACCAGCGGTTATTTACGTGCTGCAGATACATGAAACAAATACATTTGATAATACTCAAGAGAGGAGAAAACAGCCTTGTTTATGAACAGCTACAGAAAAAGGCTGACATTCGTTCGTCAGCCTTCTGAACAGATTTCTGAAAGGAGGGTTTTATCAGGCTCCAGTGTGAACCTTTCAGAGGTTACTGGAACAAAACTTTACGTCATGATTTGAAACTTCCTGTTTTAAACTATATTTAGACCTGAAACCATGGAGAATAACCGGCCCCTGCACCCTGCAATGCTCCCTCCTCATGAAGGCCTTGTAACTTTTTTATTCATCTCCGCAACTCCCACAAACGTCAAAAAACACACGATTTCTCAATTCGTGCGGCCGGTTGGGACCAAGGCTTGAAGTCACTTGTCATTGTACTGGTGGTCCATCTGAAAATAATTTAATATTTAAGTAAAGAATAGGCCTCAAAGAGAGGTAAATTAAGGGTTGTGGTTTGCTTTGATTGACACATTCATTAACATTCATTAGTTACATGGTAAAACGTTGATGTTTAAGTGTACAACTGTATTCTCTCCCAATCTATGTGAGCACTGAGTATTCAAGGGGAGACCTCCATTGTAATATTCAATAAGACAGTATGTGGTGAAGTGATTCATGAGGAGCAGTAAAATTCATCTATGTCAAGCTACATGTGCAGCGTTGTAAAAGCAAAGTGATCTTATCGCTGGGTTTTTATCAGGGCAGAACAGTCCATTCATTAAAGGGGATGAATTATGACATCAGATCCTTTTTTTATGACTTTCCCCCACATTTCATTAAAGTGGTTTTACCCGCCAATTTATGTTAACGTGTGCTGTTTTAAAGGTTCAGAGTGTCTGCCAGGCTGTTTTGAGGTTTTAAACTGAGCCCTACATATTCTGCACCTGCATCCCACCTACTAAGTATTTTCCTCAAGACGATATTTAACTGTGTGTTTCAGAGCATCTGTTCGTCCAGGAATCACTGCCAAGTAAAGAAATATACATCTGCAGAATATTTTTCCATGAATTGAAAAAGAGTGCTTGGTTTTATTTTAAGAATGTATCTACAAAAAATATGAATGACTGTGGTTGAATGACCATGTGGATTTGATACAAAACAAACATGCAACTGACTCTTAAAGAAACAGCTGTAGTCCACAAGTTGTGTATTTTGTCTTTCTTTTATATAGTGCACAAAGCTCTCCACATATATTGTTCTAAGTTTCTCTGGTCTATTTTTATCATTAATACCTACAAAAGGCACATACTAAATCCTACTTATGGGATTTGTATCAAAGTTGCCCTGACAACATGTTGTCAATGTGGAGTCGGTGTGCTTTTATATATAGTATTTGCACTACATCCCCTGCTGTGCAGCTCTTCCCGCTCAGGCAAGATGACTTCTCCACTCTCTCTCTCTCTCTCTGCAGGTGTGAGGTATTTTTACTTTAAACTAATAAATCCAACCATAGTACCCTGACATGTCTTTTTCCTTTGTACGCTGACACCTCGAACAGCCCAGGGATCCCAGAGACTGAGGTGTTTTAATCCCTCTTGTTTTCTGCTTTTAAAATCTGTGAGAACATTTTTACAGTTGCTTACAGTATATCCTGTGGTCCTCCTAATGATAAAGTCTCAGGTTGTGTTTCTCCAGAAGTGTCAAGCATAAGCAAGATGATGCTGGGTGGATGTGTAGGGCTACCTTCTGTCAGCAGGTCAGCAGGTGAGTATCACCCTCCACTCTCCACTATAAGCTGTTTTTATTGGTCTTTTCCTTTCTACTAATTCACCCTCAGCTTGTTTGCAACCATTATTTTTAATAAAGCATTTTTTTTTGTTTCCTTTTTTCCAATTGATGAAACAAAACAAAAGTTTGGAGTGACACATCACGGGTTTTAAGTGACACCTTGAGTACTTTTCAGCCACAGTGAACCATCTGTGCACCAGAAATCATCTGACAGCTGTCACTTCACTGCTTGTTTTACTGTCATTTCAAGTGCTTTCTGAAGCAGGATTTTATAACAACTATAAATGTCTTGTGTGCAAAAAATGTCTAGTGCGTCATCATCAAATTTATTCACGCACTTTAAATGTCACACAACAGTTTTATCTTTGGCTCTATAAGTTTGTATACTTTGCTCCAGCCCCTCGTGACCTTCTGCAGGATAAAATGGGTTTATATAAATGACAGATGGGTGAACTCTTTGGAGCTGTCTGACTCTAAACCAGGGGTGTCCAATCCTGGTCCTCGAGGGCCGCTATCCTGCATGTTTTAGATGTGTCCCTCGTCCAACACACCTGATTCAAATGATCAGGATCGTTAGCAGGCTTCTGCAGAGCTTGATGATGAACTGATCATTTCAATCAGGTGTGTTGGAAGAGGGAAACATCGAACACATGCAGGATAGCGGCCCTCGAGGACCAGGATTGGACACCCCTGCTCGAAACCTTTCTTAAAATATGGCCATATACATTCCGATAGGTTACAGTTATAGAAATCTACTGTATGAACCAATAACACAATTGTTGTCAATATTGAATACATCAGTAGAATATTAACAGTGTAGTCTGAAGAAAGTATCGACCTCCACCAGCTGAGACTCGGTGTAACTTGAGTGATGCAGCAGGAAAATGACCCTACACATCAAAGTAAATGTACTTCAGAATGACTTTAAACAAAGACAATCCGCCTTTGGAGTGGCATAATCAGAGCCCAGACCGTAACCCCACAGAGATTATGTTGAATTCCCTCAAGAGCTTTTCACTCCAGACACCCTAAAATATAACTGTGCTGAAGCACTTCTGTAAGAAATAATATTCCAAGATGGCTCCTGAACTTTGTGTAGACACTGGAAACACTTGTTTGAAGTCTTTGTTATTTACAGATTTTCTCAAATGCTTTGGTTCGTTTCTCAGATCAGAGTAGAAATTCTCAAAAATACTTGTTCACTCTTCACATCATAGTGTCCCTTGTAACATCAAAAAAGCAGTTTCTCATTTCTTTGAACAAGTTGCAAATGCTTTGCACATGATTCTGTCCAATCATCTGCTGTTTCTACATTATCAATCACTATATAAATATATATATATATCATGTTGAACAAAATGTATTAGAATGATCTCTGTTGAATATTCTCACCCCCACATTTAGACATTAGTTCATCATTTAAGTAGGGTGGAAATGCCATTTCATTGTGTGTGTTTGTACTGTGTGTACTGCATGCTACAATGACAAAATAGAGCTTGCTTGCTTGCTTTTTTTTTTTTTTTAAGTCTTTACATGGAAAATGGTTGAACAAGTTGTTGTGTAAGTTACAATTTACAATAATTATCATCAAAACTTTATCCATAGTTTACATCAGCACATCCCTCCAGAGGACACTGACAACATAACTAAACTATTTGACTGTCTTGTCAATGACACAAGGAGTTGTCATTCTGATGGCACTGACACATTCATTGGCATAGATATTTACTTTTGAAAGATGAATTAAGGATTTTGAGCTAGAGACTGGCTTTTACAGGTAATTAATGGTGTTTTGCTAATTGTACGAATTGTTTTGAGAAATGCACTTACTGTTATGCAAATGTCGAGGATGGTTCAAGAAATGTAGCCACTGAGAAAAACTGTAATCCAAGGA
>OOFC01018991.1:25160-42329 GCA_900323345.1 Pseudochromis fuscus
CAAGGATTAATTTGCATTTTTTACCAGTGCTGGAAATATTCAATTAGTTTATTCAAAAAATAATAAAAAGATAAGAATTGTTTGATTGGCTAAAGTACAATGTCTGTACTTGGGACATAAATCAAATTCTGTTGACATTGCATCATCATTTAATGCAGGAAACTGAGTATTTCCAAAGATAATGACAGAAAAAACGTGCAGATAATAACTGCTCAGCTTCCCCTTATTTGTTTATTTATAACAAACTATACTATCTCTGTTCTGAACACGTTAGGAAGCTTTTAGGACTAAATTTACTAGCGGACAATGCACCGTACTGTGTAACGTCGTGAGTGGAAACCTAAGGAACCAACTGCAGAGAGAAAGGCCTCTTGTGTAGCCAGATCAGAGCTTAAATGTCAGGCATCCTGCCAGGACAGCTGCACCCGTTTGGAAGACTTGCAACTGCAGCCATGAGGCTCCTCGCAGGAGCATCTGATGCATGGATATTGCTGCCGAACCTGAAAGATGAAGTAGGAAGAGGTGCAGATGGGCGCAGAGCGAGAAGGCCACTGCTGTAAGCTAGAGGTGGCAACAATAGGCACCTCATGGTCAATGAGAGCAGAAAACAGACCTTGTTCTGGTTCAGGTTCAGCTGCTGGTCAATCCCACAATACATCACACACTCAAAGGGCCATACTTTACTGTTACGAGTTGTAGCTCTTAGTCTAAAAATATCAAATGTTGACCAGTTTCTAAAGCATTCAGCAAAGTAGAGTGCAGTGAAAATGGTAGAATAATCTGCTTCAAACAAACAGTTTTTTGCTTCATAACTAGGTTTCTGATAAAGTGCAATGTTCTATTAAATTTGGTGTTATATGAAGGATTGTGTTGTTGTTTCTGTTGGCAGAAGTCAAAGATATTTTTCTACGCAAATGTTCGAAGTGACTCAAACTGGATGATTTATTCTTTATTAGGTCATTTATTTATTTTTTAGTTCCCTGTAGTAAGAATTATAAGACAAATACAGCTGACGTTTAGTTAACACAACACATGCCTTGTGCAATTTTTAGCCCCCAAAAGTAATATTTTGTGTTAATTTTCTCACTGAGGAAAATAAATACTTTAAGTTCATGTCACAGCTTTTCATCATTTATTCAAAGAATAAAACCATAAATTATTTCATGTGTGATTAGAAAAGTTGAACGGACCGAAGTTTCCGGTCAGTCGAGGGTCATGTGACACAGTTAGTTTGTGTCATGTTTGTGTACTGGAAGAAATCAAAGTTTTGTGTGAAGCTGTTTCCAACAACCTTTTCATTCAGTTCACAGTCTTTGTTATATCGGTTAAACATCACAAGTAAGGACGTTGTGTGATATCTTACACATCACTGAATGTTTTCTGCTTTAACCAATTTTTTTATTTATTTATTTTTTTGATGAAACCAGGTGCTGTGAAAAAAAAAGTGTAATACTTCCTTTCAGTGTTTCTTCATGGTGTTGATAAAAATCTAATCTGGGCAGCTTTACATCTCACATATCTGCTGTTGCAAATCAGGAGCATATAAATATAATCTTCAGGAGACAGGGTTATAATCATTAGGAACTCTCTTAGAGCTGCAGCTCAAAGTAAAGTCTACCTCCTGCTATAATCTAAATTATTGGAAATTTGGAGTTAATGACTTATATCTGTCAGAAAGGTTCCTGGTTGGGGTCATTTATTTTTTTAAGATTCCACTTCTGCCTTGTGCATAAAATCTGTAAATACAATTCATCTTTGAAACTGTTCTGAAGAAGGATTGAGGCTGCTCATTTAAATTAGACTAAATCCACACTTTCCATTTGTATCTCTGTGTTCTCCTTAAATGTCTAAGATTAGACAAAAACCCCCGGGTAAAGCATGAGTTATTCATGAACAGAGGAACTGCACTTGGCACCTAGTATTCAAATGAAAGGAGCATCAGATAGATGAATACGAAATGGGGAAGTCAACATCAGCGTCCCAAGAAATTTAGACTCAGAGCAGGAGCTCTGTGCATGTGAACTAGTGTAATGGTTTACAAATATATAAACAAACATTAATAACAGGGAAAAAAACATCACAAAAATGTTTTACATCTTTGTTAAATTATTACAGTTAGAGAACGACTTCAGAATAATACCCAGGTAATCTCTGAAGCCAAGAACATTAATTGAAAATTGGCATCCCATAGGTAAAATTATCTAAATAATGCTAATTATTTTGTACACGCAGCTCTTGCTCCCAAGTGGAAGAAATGAAAATGACAAAACAAACCATTTTGAATATTTTATATTACATCCTCAGCGGTAAACTCATAGTAAAATCTGTGGATGCATAGTTATTATCATAATAAATATGAAGTCCAACTAATCTACATCAGTCTTGTGTTTTCTTAGATAAAAGATGAAACGTCCTGTGTGCAGATCTGTGCAGGTGAATATTCTGCAGATTATTCCTTCTGTCTGCAGCTGTTTTGTTTTCTCTTTGTTTTTTTTTACTCCACGCGCAGATATTGCCTCAGTGCTGAACATAAAAAGGGTGAAGCGGAGTCCATGTCCTCATGTAACTCCACAATCAAATGAGGACTCCGGCTCATAGATCCAGTGCCAGAAAAGTGATAAACAGCCACATGTGCGAGTGGGACCTAAACATCTGCTTGATCATGGCAGTATGTAGGATTTTTGATCATGTTTTTTAAGTTTATTGAATCAAAATACAATAATACTTTGGATATTGCAATTAGATAAATGGTAAAATTTTCACCTTTAATTGGCCTTTAATTTTAAAGGAACTAAAATACATAGTTTGGGCAGTTTGCGAATGTTAATGAGAAGCTTTATATGCAAAGTTTTCTAATTCACTTGCCAACAATTGTTCATTCTCACATAACAATTAAACTTTCACCTTCAGGACAAACATGAACTATGTAGAAGGCATTTTCCAGTAACATATCATTAATGGCTAAAGCAAAGAATAATTTTCTTATATCGAAGGTTAGCCCTAAGACTATCTTAAAACATTTTAAATTCTTACTTATTGGTGAACACTCATGTCAGGATTGATCCACAGAGTATGGATTACACTCATACACTCATGGTTTATATCATTTGTAAGTAAAGCTTACAATAGAGTTCGGGATGATGATGTCACATCGCAAAGCATTTTGGGATTTATAGTCCACTCATCAGCGGCCACATTAGTTCCTATAGATTTCTACAGTTTTTAATGCGCAAACTTTCCGGTCATTTCATTATACTGTAATAACAATGGGACGCAGATGTTAGGTGGTGGGATGTGACAGTAAGTCTCATCACTGGTCTGGGAGGAGTTATTCAGTTAATCATGTTCTTGTCCCACTGTTCAGGTCGGGGCTAAAACACCCGTCCGTCCCTCTACTTTGGTTGTGTAACAGCCACATGAGCAATCGTGATGTTGTCATGTCCAGGGCTGTGGTAGGAAACATTAATCTATTATATAAATATGGAAAAAACAATGTTCCTGAACAGACCAATGCTTCCCTTGTGCTGTAACAGATTTATAATTTTCAGAAACAGCACTACAGGCATGGATGCATCAGCTGTTTGCCGACCATTCACTAAAATCGCGAAGAAAACAACACTCGCATTTAGGCATCTGTTCCTCCTATTTAAATGATGCCCCACTTGTTTTATTGGTGTCCTGTAAAATGTGTGTTATTCTATTAATATTATGTGTGTCAAATATACATTTTTGACACCTGACGCTATTCAGCCGTTTACCATTGCAGACCACAAACATGGCAGACGCCTCCCATAATCCACCGCGGCATGACGTATGTTCCCAAACTCTAAACCATTTTCAGTGTATCTACGCTTGATCATAAAACTGGAATTGCTGCGTGTTATTTATTCAACTTAAATGCAAACAAAACTCAGATAAATTTACGAGTAACAAGTCACTATTATTTCTGATTTTGTCCAGAGTTTCCTGTACTTATATAGTGCACCTTCAGAAGACACAAAACATATAGATACAAAAGCGTACCATTCATTTAGAGTTGTGTTTTTATAAATGTCACTTCACAGTCATTTCACTTTTTTCACCAGCAAGCTGTTAACTACGTCTGCCTGCAGTGTCGACCTGAGAGGGCTATGATTTTTTTCACTCGCTGCCAAGTTACACGTTCGGATTCACATAGTAAAAAGCCACTGAAAATAAGGCCAGGAACAGATAGTGTCAGCTAAACTAAACCAACATCGATTGTGATTGAATGGGTTGCAAAGCAGTCTCCCGATGCTGAAGTCACACACTCTTCCACCTTGTCACCCATCCCTGATCCTTTAGCGATGTACTGCTGCTCCCTCCTCTGCTTTTTGGACAGCTATTATTAGTCACTGTTTGCACAATTACAAGAGGTCACAGGAAGTCACCTGTCACGAAGCATAGGTCCTGCAGTTTATGTTAATCTAGCATTATTATATTTTGTTTTTGAGATGAAGTCTCCAAATAGAAAATAGGCACAGATCCACAAAACCGTAATGATTCCTCGGAGGTTAACCCACCAGGTACACTGAACCGAGTTCTGGCAGGTTTTTGTCACAGTGCTGTTAGTTTGTCTGGGGACTCTCTAATGACTGCGATAATAAGTCTGAAAAATTTCAATCTCCAAATGTTGGCACAGGTTCACCGGAGAGGAGAAACTTGTCCCGCTGAACGGAGCCAAGTCTCATATTTTGCATTTCTTTAATGAAAGCAGTTTAGTTTGGCAGACAGATGTTTTTGGATTGTTGCTGTTGTGATGATGAGTGGGTGCTCTGTATGGTGCTTGTTTCCATGGTGTCGTATTCTGTTGTAACTTAAACTCAGCTGAACCAATTTCCACCAGTGCTGAGAACTTCTGCCCACACTGAGGAAAATTTTGAATGAAGTGTTGGTGCCAGTGGTTTTGCAGTAAAAATCCAACTGTTATTTATGATCAATGAGCGTCTCTCCCCCGACTAAAAATTACAGTATGGTGGCGATATTGCTTCAGTACTAAGCTGTGGCTTTGAGCAAAGCAATAACAACGAAACTCCTTAATGTGCAGGTGACAATAACCCTCTATACGTCAATATGTCTGTGTTACATGGAGCACTGCTGCCCAGAAGGGTTGATATATAGATCAAATTATCAAGGAGGAGATTAAATAAATCTGTTCTTTTACTTTTACGGGCATCTCTTTTTGTCAGCGAGATGATAAAGCTCAGTAATCCTTTGTCATACGAAGAATTAGAGCAGAGTTTGCTCCGAGGGAAGGAGGTGACCTGCATAGATTGGAAAAAAATAAAAACAAGGGCATCTATTGATTTTTTTTTTTTTTTTAACCACACTCTGTCAAGGTCATTGAAATGACTGTGTAATTGAAGTTCTTTAATGGACCCACTGAAATATTGTGGGGCAGATGAGAGGGTCTGCAGAGACCAGCCTGAGGAGATAACTCCCACTGTTGTCCACAGATGCATTGTTCATGGAGGAGCCAGTAAAATGGAAGACAGAGGGATATTAAACATTTAAATACATTAATATAATGTGACAAAATGCTGATTCAACCTCCCACACGAGAAACTGTAGGAATCCATTAATTCTCTCTGCTTGCTTAGTCCTTCACAAGGTCACCATAGATCTTCAGTTCAGACAAGCAGAGTGGTTCAGTGGAGAAACATATTTAATAATAAGATTTGGCATCTTCTTGTAACAACTAATTTACTGATTCATTCATACATTTCCATGTGACTGATGTCATTACAGCCGAATTGAAATTACTAAACTTTGGTCAGAGTTGGAAGGATTTAAACGTGTAGAGTGGCAATAAAAATGAGATTTATTCAAGGAAAGAAGAAGTAACACAAAACCAGGGCTGCTCCAGGCTTTTGGAAAATGTTTAAATGGATTCATTTGTCTTTTAAAGTGTCCCTACAGCACATGCATGGGTGTAAACCTGAATCATTATTTGGTCAGAGTAACAGAATAGTACTGCAACAATCTCCATCATACTAGAAACCGAACAAGATGAGATTTCATCTGGTTTTTCAAAGCTTATATCTTCTTATTATTTAAATATAGTTATAGTGGTACTGTAAATAAAACATGCTGAGTGTTTTCACACATGAATTGAGATAAAGATTTAGCAAAAGTATTTAATGATCAAATACTTCTTGTTGGACAAAGAGTCATTATGATTTACATCTGCTTAATCTACCTGCCTGCACTTACATAAGATCCAAGTATCTGTTGATATATGATGTAATATGACACCGATCGTCTGTTTAATTGTGGTTTAATTCTGATCATGTGCGTTTTCATTCAGCATTTGGATGCTATAGATGATGTCTTCACTCAACCCGTGCGCAATATGTCTCACATCTGTTCCATGTTAAATTTATAACCTCCTTTTCCTCCCCCTCCTCCATTTTCCTCATCTATTCTCCCCACATCTAACTTGTCTTTTTATCTCTATTCTTTGCACAGGCATTGTGTCCTCTGGCAGTCTAAGTAGCTCATTGTTGTGGGGAGAATGCTCTCTCATGGGAGCCATAGCCAGTCAAGAGTGGATTGCCTCAGTGAGATGCATTTTTACTTTGTCTGTCAGTTGTGATGAGGGATAAGAAACATTGTGTTCTTTTGAGACTTAGTGAATCAAATATGGGGAATTGTGAAACACCTGATAAAAAACATTTCTTTACATACAGTTGTTAAGGAGAAGAGTTATGGAAAGATAAAGTTCTATCAAGTCCCAAGGTGATGTAAGACCTTGCAGAGAGTAAACCTGAGTAATCTACGTACCCCGCTGTTTATCACAGTCACCGCTGCACTAAATGTGAAATATTGCTGTCCCTGTAACATGTTTATTGGTCTTTGTTACGCTCTTTGTTGATGTTGATGCGTCTCTGCGCCGATGTCACAAATGAAAAATTAGTGTTCTTTAATCGACCTCGGAAAAACACGGCAATTTGATTCTGACCTTGATGTGAGAGTTTTGTACAAGTGCATAATAGTAAATGGACTAAATTTACACAGTATAGTGCTTTTCCTACATAAATATTCATACACCGGTGGAGACATGGCTGGCGTGCAATGCACTGAACGTGTTTAATGCTTTTAGGATGGATGGTAGAGATGGGAAAGATTCTCATGTTTACGACTTGCATCAGACAATACAAGAGAGTCGTGGCCCTTAAATGCATATCCTGGGTCTTTACCAACCCACTATATTACCCTCTGAATAATTCATTCATTTCACTTCGTTAAGTAAGAAACTTCCTGGTATTTCTTTAACAATGTTCAGTGTCAAATGGCAAAACTATGAAATGCCTGTAGAGTTGCAGGAGATGGGATGTATGTAGGGGTGTTAAATATTTTCGTACCAGCATGCAGTGTTGTTCTTTCCTGTCGACACTGCTATATCCCTGTTGTTATGGACCAATACCTTTACATATGTTTACAGGTACAGCTACATGGTGGTCCAGCGCCTGGTCTAGTGCCAAACAGTGTTGTCTTTCATACCAGATGGTTTTGTTGAAAACAGCTCTGTACACGTAGCATTTGTCCAAACAACCAGAGCATGACAACGATGATGTTAGCTCAGATGATATCAATGGCACTGAGGTCCTTACAAGTAGGGGTGCCATGACAAGTTTGGACATGAACGCATAAAATGCTTTAAATATTTTAGAACTGACAAATGTTTCTCTGTATTCTGAAAAGGTTACAAACAATATAATTTTACGTAAGTATTAACATGCATGCAAGTTTATTTTCTGGTAGATACGTATTTGGTTTATCATTTTATTATCTATGAAGTCCATCAACTGGGACAATGCAATAATCATCAGATCAGGAAACAGTAAATACAAACACTGGATTAACTCTTTAACTGCTGCACCATGACAGAAGCAACCCATTTTTTATTTTTTGCATTTTTTGGGGGCACGAATAACAACAATCAAGTTCTTTTTTAACAGACCACATAGTTGTTTTTTTTTATTGACATCCACCAAACACTTGAGCTATGTATATGCAAATATCAAACCAAGATGAAAAAGTAAACAGAAATGATTTTTGGTCCTTAGCCTATGTATGCAATAACAAATGTGTCATATATACAGCAGTTTGTTTTGGTGTATCAAGTTACATAGCTGTGTTTAGAAACTCGTCTGGAAAATGTACTGTCAAAAAAAATTAGTTAAACACATTTTTCAATTGTCACTCAAAATGTACTCTACCAAATGGTCGAGCAGGGCCAGAGACACCATCAACTGGGATGAGGCGGCACTCATGCTCTCCGACACCTGGGACTCTCTCCTCCAGAGACCATCAGTTGGAGTGGGGGCATGGTCAAGCTGGTGGATCTGTCAGGTCCACCATGTCTGCCACGCCTGGGAAGAACAGCTGATAAATGACATGTTACAGCTGTCAGGTGACGCTTCTGAGAAACATAGCTGCAGATGACGTTGGCAACATGTGAAGGTAAAAACTACATATCCTAGTATTTGTCTGATGAAAACAAACTGTTGTATTATGTTCATGTCAAAATTTGTTGTGTATGACAGAACAGAAAAAAACAAAAGTACAAATGCAACTCTTCACTAATTAAAAGACAGCAGGTATTGCATCCCTTGTATAGCTTAATGGAGCTTAATGGCACCAAGCAAGTTTTAAATGACACAGCCGGAGGCCAAAATAAAAGCATGCTTAAATTGAGCTATTGTTTCCAAGATTTATACTATTTCTTCATTGTCTTTTTAGGGGGTTGGTTTGTTTGGGTTCATGCTGTGAAATGACTAATGAAACTCTGCTTGGGAACGAGGGTTGTGTGTATTTATTAGAAATGTGTTTACCTGATAACATTTATTAACCTGCAGGGAAAGTCAACATAAGTCTCATTACAGTTCCTACATACATTAACAAAGTTTGTTGCTGTTGATCTGCCTTGTCACACACCGCACACACAGTTTCTAGAAGTGCACACGCTGATGATTGTTTACTGTAAATGATGTGAAAAATATAGATTTTAAACTTCCTGTAATGGCAGCAAAGAAGATGCTACTACTACCAACAGATGCAACTATAAATATAAACACAAATATAACTTGAAAGGAGCCTTTGAGGATCCCGCGCTGTTCAAGAAAGAAAGGGGTCACTGTGTATCTAATTTTGCTTTTTGCAAAGCTGCGAGAGCCGACCAGCAACCCCCACTTTGTCTGTGTTCTCTCCCCAATCCCTCTGCCCTGCAGCAATCCCCTCGGCAGCCGGCAAGGTCTGTGTGACCCCTGAGGACTGGCCAGCCAATGAACTCCTCATGAAGGGAAAGACTTTAACACAGAGGGATTTTTAAAGCGGGTTCAGTCAAAGAAGAGAAGAAGCTTGGTCTGCTACGAGAGACTAATCACCACACTCATGGGCTTCTCCAGACCGAAGGTGCCAGACTACACCATGGAGCTGAAAACCATCTTCAGGGAGCAGAAATCAATGCATCACACTCAGCCTAAGATCTGTGTATGACCTGCTTTTGAAGCATTGTTGTGTTCGAAAATGCAAAAAGAGCTTATCTCACCAGTTTTTTAACTTTCACACCTCCGTCTTGGGAATATGTGTGAGTACATTACGCCAAAGAACAAAGCAGACAGTTGATTGATGGGTCCACAGTATCCTGTAAGGTATAAACCACAAGATGACGAAGCAAACATACAGTATCAAACTTTCAGTCTCACAAGGCACATTGTACATTTTTGAAGTGAGCATAAAAGCTTTTTTTTTTTTTTCTTTTTTTTGAGCTGTGAAACATCTATTGTTAGGGTATTTCAAAATAGTTTCCATCTGTACAAAATCCTCAGCACTCTTGAATAAACTTGAATGCAGGGAGTAAAATATCTCCATCTTTCAATCAGTCAAGCAAAAACAAGGATGTGCTGCTTTCAAATTATTCAGGAAAGTCCCACTTAAATTCCTGCATCCTTGGATCACATCAGGATACATCTTCCACACAAACCAGATGAATTAGCAATAAACAATATAAAGCATCACCTCCAGCTCACTAATGACTACCCATGATCCTCCTCTCCTTCCTCCACATATTCCACCAGGGAGAAGGAGAGTGATGTGGGGTGTGCCTGAAGTTTTCTGCTTACCCTTATTGCTTTTGCTACCGAAGACAATATTATTATCTCCAGCTGCAGGCCTCAGAGCACACAACTTGTAAATAATAAACCAAGCTGGACAGAAGCCTGTGAGGCCACTGCTAATCCTGGTATTATTCCACTTTTATTGTTGCTATTTGCTCATTATTTCTCATCTCCTCTGGCTGAAGACAGCCAGTTAAATTATTTTCACCCCATTGTTTTCTTCTGCCACAAAGGCCAAATTAGCATTGAGGACAGGCAACATTTAGAAATGCTTTTATTCCTTTTCAGCCTTCCTTTCCTCACTCTTGATCCATTTAGTGCCCACAAGGCATCGCAAACTGTCACTGTGGGCGTTAGCGGATGCTCTAAGTTCGGAACATAATTATGAATAATATTTTTTATTATGTTTTAATTTGCAACATCTTTCCATTTACAGAGAAACCGGAAACTGTAGGTAGAAATCTCCAGATTCATGTTATAACCCTGTTGGGTCCCCATTGGAAGTCTGGGGAGAATGAGATCTACACACGGCTAAATCTGATTCATGTTTAACTCAAAATCCAATTGGAGTAGGTATAATCAGAAATGTTAGGGTGTTGTTTCAGTCTCCAGAGAGCTGCAAAACTCTGTATTTGCTGAGAATGGCAGCATTTCACCCAGATTTGACTCAGTAACATCCTTCTTACGGGAAGAATGACTCTGACAAGCCTGAGGGCAAAACTAGCTGTTTGCTTCAATGTGCTCGTTGAAGCTAGGAAGACACCTGAAGATATTCAGCTAACACCTCTCACTATATGGGACATTACTTTAGAGCAGCGTGAATAAATATTCATGTTCGAACCACAGCTGATAAAAGTTTCTGCACAGAAAATCTGTCCTTCTAAATTCTACCAAACACACACAGACAGAATTTCACAGAATCTACACATTCAGTCTGTTTGCTACAGGAGAGTATATGTGAAATACATTGTATGAAGTATTTCTGGCAGCAGAAGAGGCTGTGCAAAGTTTGATATTTTGCCCGAAGTAATGTCACTTGAGTCAGCAGTGCAGCTGAAGACAGTGCAGAGTTAGAAAGAGAAGAAGTCACCAGACCATTGCAGACTACTGCTTATCTCTGCTTCCGGCATGAAAGACCACATTAGCCATTTATACACCCTAATCTCCATAACGCACCCTAATCTCCAGCCAAACTGTCGGTGGCCAAGTTGCATTGTGGGTAACGTTGACACCAGGTTTTGACAAAAAACAACAGAGCTGCTCATTCTGGTTTTCTTCTTCTTCTTTTTTTATATCCAACATAAGTCTGACAATATTACAGCAAGTGTAATTACTAATGTACTATTTTTAGCATGTTTCAATCTACTGAAGGTTACCAGTGCATTGTGAAAATTACACATTCATTTCACATAGAGACTCCTCACTCTCAAAGTATTGATTTTTAAACCATCCGTCAGGCTGCCAGTGTTGTCCTCTACTTAAAATATGCAAAACTGCAGATAAAAGGGGTAAAACTTGTTGGTCTCAAGTGAATTGGAGTCATGATGGGTGAAAAGCTGTGATGACAGCCTTCATTAGTCAGCAGGTCATTCAGTTAGGGGGGAAAAAATAAAGAGCAGGAGAGCTCGGTTTTTAATGGTGATGAATCTTCCCTTGGGACAAATGGTGGTGGGAGAGATTTTTCTTCAGAAAACTTTACTCACACTGAAACATAAAATGAGCGGTAGGGTGTTATTGTGGCTTGATACTGTTTTTATCCTCTCCAATAAATACAAATCAGTCAACCCAGATCCCTAAAAACCATGTGAGTCCTGGGCAAAGATTCCCTCCCTCAGCTGCTAATGAACTGGAGCCGAATGTGAGGGATAATGTTGGTCGAGATGCTCACTGTGTGTGATCACAGCTTCTGTAAAGCAACAATTTACAGCTCCGAGTGGCTCCTCTGCACTCAGGTGTAAGATTAACAATGAACACTGATTTCCCAATGCTAAGTGAAGAGTACAGCGAAGACCTTAGGCTCGTACTAGCTGCATGACTGTGAAGCAGCGCCTCACCAACGATGAGCTTGTGAATAAGCAGAGAACAAAGATGCAGTTAGGTAATTTGCATATTTGCATTATCAGCTGAGCATCAGATTGAAATAAAATGAGGAAAAAATAGATTAGGTTGTTCGAATGAGAAGGTTTTGCTGCGTTTACATTTTTAATGACTTTAAAAAATATAAAAAGACACATCGATGTAGGCTTTGGTGAACAGAAACTTTCTTTCAACATCTTTTTTATTCATTATTTTCCTCCCTTAAAAGAAGTGAGAAAGAAGACATATTGTGAAAATCTTGATCTTAATAAATCTGTCCAAATGATCTGAGATTGATCTGCTTAACACAGATAAATCAGAGCCAGCGTGTTAATTTAAATGTAGTTAAAATAGAACTTTAATCACAGTGAAAAAGATGTTAAAGCAGCTGTTATGGTCTGAATCAAAGAGCAGAATAATATGCTACTAAAAAATAAATATAAGTAAGTAAAAAAATACTAAAGTAAACTAAAGTGTAAATAAAATGTTACAGTTGAGGAGTATGATTAGACAGTTTCAAGTATTTACTTCCAATGAGAAATTATGGGGAATTCACAAGAGATAACATGAAGTATAATACTAGTGAGTGATTACAGCTTAAATATTCCTCAATAAAATCACTATCCCAATACAGTCACTGTATTTGACTGGGCAAACATCAGGTCATATATTTCTGCTGAGAGACATGAAGGAGATTTGTAATTGACTGATTATAGCTTGTTAGCTCACATAACTAATTGTAAAGGAAGCATGAAAGACTAACATCGTGAGTTTTGCCATGGTAACGCGTGTGCACAGTAGACATTTTTGTACTGCTATGTATCAGTGTCACAGCAACAGATTCAAACCTGGAAAAAGAAGCTGAAACAATAGTCTACAGCCATGACAGCAACACTGAGGCTTTGAGCTAAATGTCAGCATCACCATGCTAACAGACTAATGTACAGTATACTCTACTGTATAACCCTGTACAATATCATGTATCAGGAACAGTTGCTACGGTGCATGAAATGTAAAGAACAGCTGAAATGGGATTGTCGTTGGTTTTGTGAGTATTCGGTCATAAACCAAAGGATTTGACAAATTAAGATGTTGACCTTTGGTGCTGGATGATAATCGGAGTGATTTATATCAGGGAGAACTCATGTAGCAAACGTCTGTGAACTGTAGTGATTTTATCCAAGAGCTGCTGAGGCATTTTACTCAAAACTGCAAATGTGAGCCTGTATCTTGATAAGTGCTTATGTCCAAACCTGAAACTTGGTACCCCCCTTTAGCCATCATTCCCAACCTTGTAAAATAATGTTTACTGGCCTGAAACATGTGTTTTTGTACTGCAAGCAGGATTATGACTCATACAACAGCACCACTTCTCTTAAGTGCATTTACACATAGTTTTTCAAGGTATTTGGCAAGTAGTTCTGCAGCATCTTGGAAAACTTGGCAAAGTTTATTCTGTACATGTAGGAACTGATCAGACAGCCCCCTGATGATATGTGCGGCAGATAAAAAATATAAACATCTAGAGTGCCCTAAACATTTCCACAGTGTTTCACAACTTGCTACTGTGTTGGATACTGTAAATTCTCTTGCAGACTTTCCCCCTGTCAGCAAGAAACACAGATAAGTACTGCCACATAACAGCCACGTAGTAAATTTACTGCATGTAATACAGTCATTGTGTCTCATGTATAAATGGCTTCCTGTCACATCCATACCTTTTGGAGAAAGACAGACTTCTGGCGAAGAGGCTGCACCTGTCACCGTCTTCAAAGGGTCTTCGTGCATCTTGTCACACCTTTCCCATCCCCCATTGTGAAGGGAGCCCTGGCTGGCAGGTCTCCATTGATCTGTTCCAGAGCTGTGATAATTGGGCCATTAAGATCTCAAAAAGACACCCAGCATGTGGCAGAGATAGAGTTTAACAGTCTGCCAACAGTAAGGACTTCCAACTCCTTGGCATCACTTGTGATGATTTCTTTGCTATGCCATGAAATGTGTGTGGGAACAGCGGGCTGTTTTACTTGTTTTAAGAGGTGGATAAGTATTGCATGCATTGCAGTTTAAAAGGTAACACACCTGAATGAAGCTATTGAAGCTCTTTTCCCCTGAGAAGGAACTGTAAACAATAAGACAATGCAGGTGAATGGATGAACCACTGAAGAAGTCCCAGGGGCCAGAAGGGTTAAAGGCCCCTGCTCCAGACTGAGCTTTAAGTGGCCGACTGTAACAAAGACATTAACTATGAATACAATGATGCTCATAACAACAAAAAGCTAAGCAAAGAGACTCAAACAACCACAAAGAGACCCACAAATGATTCTGTAACTCTTTCAGTTTGGGAGCCTTGTTCCTACATGGGAGGGATATGGGGTGCCTTTCACATATCTGTGCCCAGGGGCCGGTTGTCTCTTAATTCGCCAATGGGTAGCTGTAAAAGTCACAGAATGCTGGAAGCTAATGGTACACCGTGCTCTCGAAAACAAGCACATCTGGCCAGCTTTACATGGATTGCACCACAGACCAATGAGAAAACCTAGAGGTAATTTGGAGGAGAAATCAATGGCGACTGCCAACACGAGTAAGTCTCTGAGTCGTGATAAGGTTGCTTTCTGCCCCATTAAGTATCTCCACTCTGGTGTCCTCCCCATCACAAGCTCAAATACTCATCACCAAACTGTATTAAGTAGCTGTGGTATAAAATCAAACCCAGCAGACACACAAAGGCTACATGGGGGAAAAAAAAGAAACACTCAACAGAGTGCAGCACTTCTGTGTTCAAGGATGAACTGAGTCAGTGGATTGTATCTCTGTAAATCAAAGGAACTGATCCAGTGCATACAGACAGCCTGGGCCTATATCAGCTGTTTGTAGTTGTAGAGCCATGAGTTATATGTTGTTCTGGTATAGTGGGAGACTTTCAAAGCTGATACATAAACAGCCCTGACATACATCAGCATGGGAAGTCTTAGTCACATTTTTTACCACAGCTTTTAGGCGCCCATAACACACCCACACATTTACTGATTAGTTTCCCTGGGAACATACATTGTTGCTCTTCTCTTTACATTGGACTGATGATTAGCAAGTTCAGTACTGTATGTGATTAATTAACTATCACAGTATTGTGAGACTTAACACTTTGTTTGCAGAGCTAGTTGGTGTGATGTTACTGAATTGTATTTTTCACTTGCACATTATTGTGTTTAAACAATTAGAACCACTTAAAAATAATACTTTTTATTTATTTTTTTTTTACTTGACAGTCCTGAAAAAAAGTCCACTTTTCACTGTTTTTAGGTTGCACCTTACGATGTCGCTCACTCCAAGATTTCCATCAGTGCTGCTGCTGATGTCGCTGCTGTTACATAAGAGAGAGAATTGTTTGAGGTGCTTCACATATGCTTAACCTATTGTGCTGCAATGCCCTGATGCCTTTCACACTTCTTTGCGAACCGTTCTTACACTTCCACCTTGAACTGAAACACTTTAAAGAGGTGTGCTTTTCCATCGGCCTGATGAAACTTGAGAAAGAAAGCAGTAGAGGCAGTGATTCGGCCGCTTTGTAACGCTTCTGGACCAACTGGAGACTCATACCCCTTTTCCACCAAACAGGTTCCAGGGCCAGTTCTGGGCCAGTTCCTGACTTAGCCCCAGTTTGTTGTGTTTCCACCACCGTGAGAACCAGCTCCAGCTGCTAAAACGGGGGCCACATCTGGCCCCACTTCTTTGCTGGGCCAGACTTAGCACCGGTTAAGCAGCGACTACGCCAGGAGTTGTGGGAGCGACGGTAGAAACAGCTAGCGATAGTAGAAGAATAAAGTAATGAAATTACGGTTTGGGCTCTGGATCTCAGTGTAGACTTGTAAAACCAGTAACAGCACTTGTATGCACACGATAACTCCTCCATTTAAGCATTATTACAGTGAGGGTGCGCTTCACCATCATATGCAATCAGAAAGGACATCGTAAATTCCCAAAACTTAATAAATACCATACGTAGCGCAAAACTGCTTTGTTAACTCAATCATGTTGTAACTGGAATATTCGCTGAAAAAAATAATTTTTTCATGGACTGATAGTAACAGGGTAACAGTAGTTTGTTAACAGCAGCTAGCTTGCTAGCGGCCGGTTGTTGTGAACCGGCTCCCTCTGCAGCGACGTACTGACATTTTAGGTGACACAGCCCCAACCTGGTCCCCTGCCTATGGAAAAGCAAACCGCTTCATAGGAGGACCGGCTTCTGAACCAATTGAGCACTGGCTCGAGCCCCGGCCCGGAACTGGCCCTGGAACCTGTTTGGTGGAAAAGGGGTAACAGATGCAGAGGACTACACTGTACACACAGGTTGAAAAGGTTAAAATCTACTTAGTAAGTCCAAGGTCATACACAAGAAGGCAGTCAGCAAAGGGAACTAAAATCCTTTCAGGGAGTGAGCACAAAACTAAACTCCAAAAATCCAAACAAAAGCATTGGGAGCACCTATACACAAGGTGATAATCAGGCAGGGAGTGTGTGATTACAAAGGGTATAAATAGGTGAAGCTGACAACCACATAAGATACAGGTGTGGGAGGAAAACAGGAAGTAAAATTACACAACAGACACAAGCATCATGACTACCAAAAACAAACAGGAAGTGACATGAACATGAAAACAAACTAGACGAGGTATCACACCCTTGAATACAATTTTTAAATCATATATGCATGAAATTTTGTAGAGTTTTTACACATTTCATTTGTGTCAGAATGAGGAAATACATTATTATTTAAAGTGCTGCATTAAAAAAACAGTAAAGGTTCGTTTTTTATCAAAACTATTCTGTGATATCTTTCTCACTGTCTTATGATTCAGGGTGTGATATATTTGATTATGAAGTATTCACACACTGTGAAAGAGGTTACTGTGTATTTTGTATAAGCAAATATGACATTTAAAACACTGCTGTATTG